>JBAWJQ010005181.1:0-108780 GCA_037783105.1 Bactrocera zonata | reverse complement strand
TGATTTGAAATTTTGCACACGCCCTTTTCCCTCAAGAAGCTACACATTTATCGCAACCGCCGACATACAAACAGAATGATCGAGGTCAAATTCTTGCATGGAAAACTTATTTATTTGACAATATATCTTCAAGTGATTTGTCATAGAATATGCGTTACTCTATACGATATGATTTTCGAAAATCTGTATTCCAATTTGAAATTTTTTGCGTTTGGTATTTTGCATTTACGGTTTGGTTCTGTTCAATGGCTGCCAACAGCTGACTGACTTGTTTGAATGACAACTAACTTAAGGCTTAATATTTGTTTATTTTTCTTCGAAATTTTGAAAGAATTTGTTTACAGTTTGAATTAAAATATTTCAATCGTTCAATGCTAGTTAAACTGCGCTATACAACTCACACAGCATTTACTACACAAAATGCAAAATTAAACATATTTATTTTTTATTGTTGCTACCAACAAGCGAAGATGTTAAGAAAATATTAACATCAAAAAATAAAAAAAAAAATCATTTCATGCATTAACATGCAATACAAAATATACATGCATACATATAACAAAAAGAGTTTCGAATTCATACATACATACATTCCACAACTTAGAAATATTAGAAACATTTTTAAATCACCTTCAAAGCAGACATCAATGCATGCAAGCTTACATACGAAGAAACATCCATTTTCATGCAAACTTTCACTACGCATGCATCATACCATCCACATACATTCCACAACTTTCTTAGATAATCTCATCGTCATCACCACCACCGCTAACACGCACGTTTTGCGGCGTTGTTGTGTTTTCGTTGTGTTCTTTGTTAATTTCCAAATCCTCCGCTCACATAGCGAGCGGAACAGTAATGCTAAAACGCTTAAATAGGATCGTGTCTCTATTGTACAGGGTGGTTATGTCTCACAATCGGCCAGCAAGTCGCTGTCGGTGACAAAGAAGGCGAACATCCTCAACAAGGCCTCAGCGGGCACCTCGAAGAGTGCGAGCAGCGCAGCGCTTGGTGGTAATCATGCGACATCGAATAACAACAATGCATCGAGTGGGTCCGGTTTTGTGAGCGGTGTCAGTGTAAGTAACCAAATAAACAACATAAAACACAAGAAAAAAATCAGAAATTATTTTTTCATATTTTTTTTTTTGCAGGAAAAGGATCTGCGCGATATCACCGATGAAATACGCAAATTGAAGGCGATCATTGTGAAGCATGAGAATCGTATACGCGCGCTGGAGGCGGCTGTGCGCGCACAGGAAGGCGACGATACCGATTCACGACCAGCGGCGGCGCCCGTCACTGCCGGCAACGGCAATTCTTCGTCCAAAGCGGCCACGGATGGCGGCGCGCAAAAGGAGAGCAACGATAATAGCAGTGCCAACGATCAGAGTCATCCGACTGCCGCGAACGACGATGAATTTTAATTAAATTTATATATAACTATTTTTAATTAAACTTGCTGCGCGACGCTTTATCGATTCAAAATACGTTTCGTTTGTATTAATATTAATATTATTTTATCGATTTTTTAATTTATTTTTAAAATAATATATAAATAGCTTTTCCACCTTTTAATTTTATGAAAACCAGAAAGATACATTTTCATTATTACATTTTAAAATAAAATTAAAAAATTTATATATATACATATATTGTTTGTAAATTGTCAATACATACACACACACACACATGCGCGCCCTATCAAAAATCAGTATAAATGTGCTTTAGTTAGACCATAAAGAATAAATCGCAAATAACTATTAAAAACAAGAAATAATATAAAAAGAGGAAACTTGTTAGAAAATCGTTAAAAGTTGTCTGTAATTAAAAAACAACAACGCAAAATAAAGCAAAACGAAAACTTGTAAATTACCATTGTAAAAGAGTAGTTATAACTTGATGTGTATTGTTTTCTTTTATTTATACATAATGCAAGCTCTTTTCAGTAATGGTAAAACAGAGAGCTTTAAGTAGACGACTAATCACACACTGTTTAAGTGCGCACACTTTCAGTTAGCTTAGCTGTGCCGAAATTAAGCAAAATAAGGCCTCGAATGGTTATATGCTCTTGAATAGCAAAGTCATTTCGTATAGTTAGTTGAATTTATTTTTTATAAAAGCAACACACACTCTCTGCTACAAAACTAAAATTAACTGTTAATTAAAAATATGCACTTATAGTCCTAATTAAAATTAAAACTTTTTGAATTCACCTTAATTCATTGTAAAATAAAATATAAATCTTTCAGGCTATATGGAACTACTAAAATGGTTCAGACTGACTTCAAATGGCGCACTTAATACATACGTATAACTGTTAACCACACTATTTGTACATTTATCATAAATATAGTGAACGTTTTTTATTAGTTGTTTACACTTGTGTGTGTTTTTCTCCCGCCGTTGCTGCCTTTTTAGCTCACAAATATTCGCGTTGTAAAAAAACCTTACAAAATAAACAAAATAAAGATACATAACTATGTATTTACACTCAGTTGTTGCTTCACGCGCATATTAAGAACAAATGTTTGCTACGAAAATGCTGCATGTTTTTTAACAACGCGCATGCGCAAAAAAAAATTAAAATTTTAGCAAGTGATTATGATTAAATTAATAACTCTTAATACAAGATTGCATGAATTGAACTAAAATTAGGCGAATAATTGAACCACAAATGTTGCGTGCGCAGAATTTCTTACCAAATTAACTAGATTCAATACAAATTAATACAAAATTTATTTAGATTTATTTGAAAAAATATAAACGCAAAAACTTCAATTTTTTTGGTGTAATATTCAGTTTTAAACTGCAATCTGCTTTATTATTAAAATTACAAAATTTGTTTGCAAAAATTTTAAGCATTTTATTCATTTTTTTAAACAAATTGTAATATATCAAGTTTTGCGCATTTTATTGTTCAATTATTTGCTTTTATTCATTCACAAAAGTCCTATTTAGTTTGAAAAGTAAACGCCACAGAACAAATTGAAAGGAGAATAACTAACCAAAAAGAATTTACAAACTACTAAAACACGAAGTTCAGCTATAGCAGAGACTTGAATATAAGAATATTAAATTATAAAAGCTAAAATCCACATTGTATATGATTAGATCGGAAGAAATATCGCAACTGCAAACGTGAATATTTTCATGTTTCTGCTGTCTGTCCAATGCTGCGAGTCGTCCTCTTTAAAATTAGCTTACTTATACAAAATTTATGCCAAATTAATAATGTATTTTTAATATATATACATATACTTACATAATTACAAAAAATATATATACATACATATGTAAAGCATAAAGCAAACTACTACAAGTATGCGACAAGCATAACTAATTAACATAATAATATATATTTATATAGAAATTTTTGATAACTGAAAAACTTAAAAAAATATCGTCGTAAATTTTATATTAAGCGAATAAAAATCATAAAGTGTGTGAAGAAAATGTTTCTGCTGGCGAAGCAAACAAATGAGCAGGTAAACTTAACTTATTTCATTGGCAAATGTTGCAAGCGCTAAATCTAGCTTTGATACTAAAATTGAATTGCTTGCTGCTTGTGAAGAACATGACAAGGTCCAGTCAAACCAATAAATTATGTATACGTATGTACGTAAATTAAGAAAACTACTTTTTTTTAGATATTGGTATGTCTTATGTTTCCTCGGAACTTGTGTACTTTCTAATATCTTTTTATTTAATGTGAACATTATTTGTTTTATTTGTCTCATTTTTTTTATAATTTTAATGTATTCATATTACGTTATTTTAAAAATATTTAATTTTTTCTGAAATGTCTCTCTTTTACGCTATTTTTATATTATTATTTTGTGTACTTTTTATATTGCTAAAAATGCCTTGTTATGGAATGTGTTTCAATAAATGCGATTGTAATTCTTAGTTGTTTTCTTTTCAACCCTTTTACATTTTCTCTATACATACATACATACATACATATACTATGAGTATCACAGTTTCTTACGAAGCTACATTAATGCTTTCCTGCCGATTTTCAACTAGCAAACAGTTATACAAACATAATTGCATATAAATAATCATGAGTATGTATTAAATAAAATATACAAACGCTAGATATGTGTGAATGAAAAGTGATTTACACATAAAATAAAGTTTTGATAATATTTATACAGACGAAATAAAAATGGTTATAAAAATGAATGAGCGGCAATATTGTATACATTTATTTCTAATGTTTAATTTTCTATTGCCAGACTAAATATTACTTAAGGAGTTAAGGGATCACTCTGAAATGTGGATGGTTTTTATAAGAAACATTTTTTTGGGATTATGTCTGAAATAATAATAAGCAGAAAAATCTTTCACTTCGCCAGACCACCTTTACTCTGCTGGAGATTGGCTACGGGTTCAAGAAAATATATAATTTTTTAAAAGTAGATATTTTTTTGGTTTCAAATTAAGTTTAAACAGAAAAATCTTCCTCACAATTTTTCGGGGATACTTCTGGAGATTGGCAACGGGATCAATAATCGAAAATACTACTGTGATCAATTGAAAGGAATTTTGTCATATTTTTTAAATCTATATTTATTCTTGCAAATCCATTTCAGTTTCTTCAAAGTAATCCCCTCCCTCTGCAATACACTTATGCCAACGACTTTTCCAGTCATCATAGCACTTGGAAAAATCCTCCGGTGTGATGCTCATCAGAACCTTAATCGATTCGGCTTTTACATCCTCAGTTGAGTCAAATCGATGTCGCTGGAGTGGTCTTTTGAGTTTGCTAAAAAGCCAGAAGTCACACGGGGCCAAATCAGGCGAATATGGTGGTTGCGAAACGATATTTGTTGAATATTTGGCGAAATAATCACGAATAACCAATACGGTAAGCGATGATGCATTATAGTGGTGTAAAAACCAAGAGTTGTCAGCCCATAATTCTGGCCTGTTGAGGCGAATAGCTTCACATAAACGCCACATAACGTTCAAATAATATTCCTTATTGGCAGTTTGGCCCGGCGGAAGGAATTCATAATGTACCATTCCACGATAATCGAAGAAAATTGTCAATATGACCTTGATATTTGAACGACTTTGACGTGGTTTTTTCGGTTTCGGCTTGCCTTTAACACGATATTCGCTCGATTGATCGGTTGTTTCGGGATCGTACAGGTAGAGCCAAATCTCGTCTCCAGTTATGATGCGTTTCATGGCGTTTTGATAGTCAGAAAGCATTGTTTCACACATGTTAACACGACGGTTTTTTTCGAAAAAATTTAGTGTTTTGGAACCATTCGAGATTTGACACTTCTCAAGCCCAATTCGTCTTTAAAAATTGCCTCTACCGATCCAAATGATATGCCCAAACTATTAGCAATGTCTCTAATAGTTAACCGACGATTTTCAAGCACAATTTCTTTGACTTGTTTGACGTGATGTTCATCAGTCGATGTTTTTGGACGATTTGACATCACATTTTTCCCAACACTCTCACGACCGGATTTGAACTCTTTATACCACTTGTAAACACTTTTAGAAAACAGAGTTTGATCCCCAAAGGCTTTTTGCAACGTCCTCAACGTTTCTGCAGGCGAATTCATTCCGCAAACAAAATTTAATCACACTTCTTTGTTCAATAAATTCAGACACAGTAAAAATCAAAGAATTCATATTTAGAGACTCACATAACGACGTGTATCTCAAATACTAAGGAATATTTTGACTTGAAATTTAGCATAGATGTCAGTAACAGTACTACCAACTTACAGAAAAGAAAAATTACCTATTCGAAAAATACAGGAAGTAGAAATTAAAAATTCACCTTTCAATTTGATCACAGTCACCAACCGTTGTTAATTTTGATATAAGGTTGCGACTATGCCAACCCCAAGATAAATGCTTTTATAAATATATTTTCATTTAATACTATTCGTTCCAAATGTGTCGCAGAGCAGTATCTATTTAAATTTATATATATTCTTGAAGCAGTTATTTCCGTAGGAATATGCATATTTCAAAATCAACATTTACGAAAAGAAATTGGAAATGACACGTAGAAGGAATTTAAATTCTTTGTTTTTATAAATATTTCAACGAATAATTAAAAAATGTCACTTCCTGTTTAATTATTGCCACAAAATAAGAAAGGAGGCGCTCTTACATTACAGAAATTCAAAAATAATTATATGGAATTTATATAGAATAATTTTTATCATTGTTTCGATTCCTATTAAAAAACAATATCCTATTGCAAAACAATTTATTTAGTGGAGTGGCAACGCGATTTAAAGTGTTGCATTTCCGACCCGTATCAGCGAAACCGGTTTTGGCATCTTGCGATGCCAACCGATATTATTGTGCGCTGTCAACTATTTCAGCAGTCTCATTTTGACATTTGCTGAGTACAGTTTGGAAAATTTATAGTGTGGAAAATTCTTGAATATTCGCAAGCTAAATAATAAAAAATATTTTCAGTAAGAAATAAAATAAGTCAATTGAAGTGTAAACAAATAAATGTTGAGGAAAATCAATAACCCTTGGAATAATAGCTAGAGGATAATAATTACAAGTTCAACAAAGAATATAGTAGACTGCGGAGAATTACATAATTTATTTAAATAACTTATAGAAAATGCAAAAAGGAGTGGAATACAGAAGTATAAATGAAACTCTGAGAAATTTTTATTAAACACAAATTATTGACGATTTTGTGAATTTTTCCACGACTGAGTTAACGGGTCGATGAAATTTCATCATCAATACAGAGGCAGAGCCGAAGACAAAATACAGTCGTGAGCAAAGAAAACGATTCATAAAGGAGTTTTTCATATATATACTGAACTAAAAAGAATTGCAGCAATTACTTACTCCACGGGAAGATGTTTAGCAGTCATTTTACAAAAGAATTATCTATTACACTGAAAGGCGAAAACGGGAGCTTTTTAGTTAGTAAAAAAGACGAAACTAGTGCCAGAACTGAATCGAGCAGCTTAGCGGAGCAGTTACGCACAAAGAATAAGGAGTTCCTTTGATCAAATAAATATTAGAATACATATTCAAAATAGTATCTATAATATAGTTTGACACTAATAACAATTAGAAACTAAAAATTGCTGCGGGAACAGCACATTCGCCAAAGAGCTATAAAGTTTTGATATAAAAGTAAGAGATAACTCAATTTTAGAATTATTAAATTGAATGAATGGAAAAGAATTGATCTGCTGTAAGTGTGAAAATTATAGCACAGTTTAAAACTGTATTAAGGAACTTAGAAATATTAAAAAGCCAATAAGCAAACTACAACAAGCACAAAGCGCTGCAGTTCGAGTAGTCGGTTATAAAAATATAAGGATTAATATACACAGTTTGTATATAATAGATATACGAGTGTCCAACCGGACGCAAAATCGACAAAATTACCGACACCAACAAAAAAACATCAAAAATTTCGCCGAAGGAACAGGAAGATAAAAAGGACTCTGCAGAAATGGCTGCCATGAATACAAAGTCTACCAAATTTGGAGGGAAACTGAATTTGTCCTCTCATGTAAAATATGAGCATTTAGTAGCTGGCATTTCGGGTGGCGTAACGTCGACGCTAATATTGCATCCGTTAGACTTGATAAAAATTCGTTTTGCTGGTAAGTTTCTTTTTTTACAAACAATCCCAATATATAATATAGATCAATTAAAAAAAAACATTATTTTTAATCAATTTTTATGTTGAAAGTATGCGTATACAATTAATTTTTAACTTAGAAACAATATTCTTTTTTAAATTGTAATGAAAACGTTGCATTATGCCTTCATTTGACAAATATTTTAATAATTATCAGTCGGTAAATATGTATTGGCTTGTTAAGTATTAATCTTTTGTTGATAAAATATCTAAGAACGCGTGCTATAGTCATCATCCATTTTAGCGATTTGACTACGACGCAAAAAATTTAAGTCAATTAATTCAAATCAATTAAAAATTGAATAATAATTATAGATGTCTAGAACAACTTTATCTCTCTTTTGCCAATTATGTGTATATTATGCCGAGTACAATGTTCAAATGCTAATGTATGTACGTTTGTACGCCAATACGTTTCCTGAAGTGGTTAACTAATAGCTTGACTAAATAATCGCCCACAGCCAATGCTCGTTCGCACGAGTCTGGAACGTGATAACAGTTCATAGGAAAATGGAAATTTTTGCCAAACCAAATAGTAAAATAAAATAAATAAAGCACTATAGAATGACAGAATTAATTTTATAAAGCAAACAAATGGCGAATACTCGCAACCAAAGCTACAGCAAACTTATTGCAGACATCATGGCAAATATTGTAGCGATATATGAATGTATTTAATTTCCTACACGCGCGGAGGTGTGTAGGTTCATATTGTTTGGGAATGTATACAATTCGTATTAAGCCGGCTTGTGCATACTAACATACGTAAATATAACACATCAAGTGTACATGGTTTTTTCCGTTGACTTCACCATGGTCAGCTAGTTTCTCGGTATATTGTGCACTCATTAATGACAAGAAAATAAAATAAATTAATTTATAAAGTTAAATAAAATATTATAAAATGTGGGGCTGTAAAAGCCCTTATACCAGTGACTGTAAAATGGAGTACTTGAATTTGTAGATACAAAATTCTAGAAGTAATCAACAATAAAAATTATGGCCTAAAATAAAATAAAATGAAAACAAAACACAATTCCACACTGAACGGGATTGGGGAATAACACTCGATTCAACTTGTTTTTGTTTAATTTGTTTATTACTAATTCATTGTTAAATGCTATTAACGCCCCGATTATTGATTTTACTTTAGTTTACTTACATATATGTATTAGAGACTTGTTGTCGACCAAAGTTATTTACCGCTATTTTGCAACCATTTGAATTGTTATGAAAACGAACTTTATTTATTATTGTTACGGAGAGCTTGTGCCGATAATTATCGTCATTTAACAGCTGATGACACTGTCGCACCAATCTTTTTTTTAATACATATGTATGTGTTTTATTTTTTATTTTATGACTATTATTCATATTTTCTCGGAAACTGAAGGGTTCAGCTTATCGTTGGGTAAATTCTGTCGGTTGACGTCAATAGTTATTTGCACGTCTTTGTTTTTAAACGAAAAATTTGTTAACAACGCAATCGTGCGTCTTTAGTTGTATGATATCAGCCTTACAGGTTTATGTAAACATATTTGTTTTTAACTTTGGCGAATTGCGTTTAGAGTTTGCGATTGCAAAGTTATTAAGCTATTTACACATTTTACGCACTGTTTAAAATATTTTCATTTGCTACAACCACTTCCGTTTAGCATCTGTAAACAATAATATGTAATTCATTTCAACCGTCTGTGTCCAGCGGGTGCATCGTTTTATGTATTTACGCAAAGTAAAGTGGAAAAATTTAATAAAATTTTTTCAAGCAAATAACCCTGATGCCAAAGTTGTATTACGGTTTCGCTATATAACAATATGTGCTTAATGTATTAATATAGGAAGTAATTGCTGATTGGTTTCAATGGCACGTCTGACCGACGGTACTAATCCACATTATTTTTCCAACTAGTCTAGTTGTTTCTAGTTGTAATTGAAATTTGTTTTTGCATATTATTATTTACATTGATTATTTTCTTTTAAGCGGACAGTAAACCAAATATTGTTGCCTACACTTTTAATTATTAACTGAAAATCACTTGGATGGATGGAAAATATTGTCGTGCATATTTAATATACTAGTCCAATTTTTTTGTATTTAATTTAGAAGTTTTTGAAACCAGATATCTGCTCAGGATATTCTTATTGGATATTCTTTTATCTTAGCTCTCATATTTGCTAATGTAGTCTAAGGGAATGCTATATAAACCATTTTATATATGAAAAACATTCTTGTCTGTCAGCTGTTCAATACATAAAAGATTACGTCTCGTGTATTTCATACTTGCCATTGTGAAAAATGCCATAGATTGAGTAACGACATTCTTCTTGAGAAATCTCTAATGACGCGCTAGTTTCTTTGTGTGCACCATATGTGCATACGTACATATGTGTACTTAACAATTGATTTGTTATTGTGTTTGGTTTAGAGGCATCAAACAAAAGTTCATACGTACTATATATCGCTGGGGGAATATTGTTTCAGTAACAAAGTGTTCAGCTTCATTTAAATAATAAAGAAATTCATTTGAATTGAAATTTCTCGAATCAAAAAATACTCCTCATAAAAATTTCAATTTATATTCTGTGAATTTCAGACTAATTTCTATATGTAATACATAGTGTGTGCATAAAATTTGTTTATTTATGTGTACATTCAAACATCACGTGATTTCAGCACTGCCATGATACCTATATTCATTATTCAAACAACAAACACAGACAATGCCAAAGCGATGGGTATGGAAAAATAAAAAAGTTAAAAACTCGTATGACTACTAGATACAAAAAAAACCTTACCTATGTCTGCATTTACTCTCCAATATACCTACTTATCTCCATCAATGTTTATTATTCGATACGTTCTTTGTAGCACTACGCTCCTGTCTATTTGAAATGTTTGCTTCTTTTATACTCAGCCCGATGGTGTGTGTGCTGAGTGATCGAGCATATTATATTAGCGTGTTGCTAAGCGCTTTCAAGTGATTTTGCCCAGGGTTCGTAAACATTTGCTTCGTTGCCTCTGTTTTTCTGTCGCACCCGTCCGCCCGTCACTTAGTACTGGCTATGAGCTGTTCAATTGGGTGAGTCACCTCATTTGACAGTGCAAAAGCAAAACTTCAAAATGCAACTGCCACAGCGAGCTGGAAACCTGAATATTGCTTTGTTTCGACTGTTTAGTTTTTTGTTTACACGGAAAATATTGGTGCACGCACTCACTTCCTGACTGTTGCCCCATTGCAATGTTTTTTAGTCGGTTGTTAACTTACATTGAACAATGTTGTCAACCTATTGACGTGTATTATAAACATTTTTTTATTTGTTTTTTCTTGTTTTGTTATGTGTTCATGTTTCCATCACTTTTACTCTCTGCGTTTTTTCTTTATGGTCGTAAGTTTTGTCGTGTATGCAGTAAGTTTTTTTTATTTCTCAATTGTTTTTGCGTTAATCATTTGCTTGAAAAGACCTCCAAATGCAGCTTTTAAGTTTAGTGTATGAGGCAACATGTGTGTTTACGTATTGCATATGTATGAGTAATAAACCATAGATACTAGTTTTTGTATTTTTATACCTTGAACAGAATGTATGAAGTTTTTAACACATACCCAGAAGGAAACGTGTAATATCTGGGTTGATTTAGACATATCTGTCTGTCTGTATGTACGTAAACTAATTCATCAGTTTTTGGAATATTGATCTGAAATTTCGCATACGGACTTTTCTTCCCAAAAAGCTGCTCATTTGTCGGAACTGTCGATATCGGAAACGGACCCGGATCGTTTTTCCGGATAAGATCTGTAAACCCGGCAGAATTCTGCCGCTGCAACAACAACAACGTAGCTGGCATACAAACTGAACGCTCAGAATCAAGTGCTTGCTTGGAAAACTTTTTATTTGTCGAGATATCCTCCCGAAATTTGGCGCGGATTATTGTCCAATGCAAAGGTACAATTAAACTTAGAAGAAATTGTTCAGATTGGATCACTATAGCTGCCATACAAACTGATAGATGGCAGTCCAGTTCTTGTCTGGAGTTTTTTTTTTTTTATTTGTGAAGGGTATTATAGCTTCGGTGCAAGCGAAGTTAAAATTTTTCTTGTTTTTGTGTCTTCTACTTCTTTCTTATATTTCTTTAAAATTGGTTTATGTATTTCGAAAATGCACATCTACAAAATAAACTGGTTTTCTGCACATATAGGCTTGCTAGAATCTATGAGTGAGTTGATGTGGTTGCCACAAGCTCAGCTCAAGGCCGTCAAATAGCCTGTAAAACTTGTTGGCAACTAACTGATGGTATTTTGTGCTAATGCGTGGAGCCAAAAAAGTTACAGTACTAAAATTAATAATCATTTCTAACACAAAGTTTCAGTTCTCCATTACTTCAATTAAAAATACAAGAAATAATCGTGTCAGCAGCGAAACTATTAACTGCTTACGTAAGCAACTCGTAGAAGTGCGAATCAGCTAATGAATTTGTAATGTCTAAAAATAGCTATTTCGATGTGAAAACATCGTGTGCGTAAACGTGCCAGTGACGAGCCCCCTTTTTTGAGCACTTGGCCATTTTTTAGCCAAATGCTGCGAAAACAACTAAGAAACGGCTATACAGACTGTACAGCGAAGTTCTGAGGTTGTTTTGCTCATCATACTGAATTGAGTTTTTATTACTGTTATTGTTTTTTTTAGCTTAGAATTTTGTCAACACTTGAAGTTATTCTTTATTTTTTGCCACATGTACATTAACGGCCCGGTGATAACGAGAATGTAATCTTTTATAAATGTTTTCGCCAAAACTGTCATGCCTTATCTAATTGTTATCTAATGGCTCATGTCAATTATGAATGCTTGCATTTAGTAAATACAGCTATAGTGTTAAATATGCAAATATTTAAACAAAAATGTAACAATTTATATATACATTTCCGTTATATATCAAATATACATAATAGAAAAATAACGATTTCTAAACAGCGAAAGTTTATAGCCCGTTGCTGTGCCCGCAAATAACTAAATATAATATATATGTATGTACATTTATCATTATTCTGATAAGCGGTTTCATAATTATTAGTGATCTGTTGGGTCGGGCGATAGCAGCTATAAATTCTTGCTTTTTATTATTAAATTTTTTTTTTAACAGCTGAGGTGGTGGGTACTTAGCATTAATAACCTGCTCCTAAGCGATAGCAGGTTGACTATTAAAAATATCTGATGTTTCTGTGTTAATTATATATATTGTTATTGTCCCATATACGAATATTGGACAATGGGCCAAGGGTTACGGACGTGAGAATAACAAGCAAGAAGTATAAAATTTTTGTTTTGAATTTTTGCTTTTTAGGGCGACAACACATTCTGTAGATATTTACTTTCAATGAAAGTAAAGTAATTCCTAATGGTATTTAAAGAAAAGTAATGCATTCTTGAAGCATTCTGCTTTTTCTTAGAAAAAATTTTAAATTTTTAACTTATTTATAATTTTAATTTTCTTTATCAGTGTATAAAATAATATATGAAAATGTTTTTCTCAGATTTGGAGTTAATTTTTTAAATTATGTGACAAAAAAAAATTTACTTCGTTCAAACGGTTCACGAATAAAACGGTTTCCATTCAAAAACTTGATTTTGATCGGTCAGTTTCTATGGCTGCAATATGCTATTGTGACCTTATCTGAACAATTTATACGAAAATTGCAGCGTCGCTTTTGGACAAGAATCTTTGTAAGATTTCGTGAAGATATTTTGTTAAATAAAAAAGTTTTTCATACAAAAATTTGATTTTGATCATTCAGTTTGTCGAGTAGCTATGTATAACATATACATAGTGGTCCGATGTCGAAGGTTCCGACAAATGGTCAGTTTTTTAGGAGAAAATTCCGTATACGAAATTTTAGATCGATATCTCGAAAACTGAGAAAGTAGTTCGGGTATATACCGACAGACGGATCAATGGGCAGACGAACAGACAGTCATGGTTAAGTCGACTCTGTTCGTTACTCTGATCCTTAATAGGGTATTCAACGTTTATTTGTTGGTGTTACAAAAACTTCCCGGCAAACTTAATATATGTAAGTATACCCTGTTCAGGGTATAAAAATGCTAATGTTTGCACTTCATCTAAAACCACTTGATTTATTTCTATATATGTACATATACGTGTATACGCGAACATATGTACATATGCATACACATATTTTGTCCTTTCGTTTTTTAAAGCGACTATCTGTAGCTAAGTGCGCAAGAGGGCTCGTCTGTGGTAACAAAAAATGTATTTGACGTATGCAGTTATTTGTGATGTGATCAACACATATGTACATACGTAGATATGTATATGTTATAAAAATAGAAATAAACTTATTTACTACATATGTACACAAATATGTACATATGTATGTATTTATGTTTGTTATATATTTTTCTTGAGTAAAATATATTTTTGCAAATATTTTTGTTATCGTTGTTGCTATGGGGTTGACAATTTTAAGAATTCTTCGGCATTTCTTGCTTTGCAGGTAGGCAAAGACATTTTCTCAGTGTTTATATTAGAAATTATTTATATTCATATATACAAAAAAAAATATTTTGCTATGAAATTCAATTAATTCTAATATAAACACTGAGAAAATGTCTTTACATATGTATATGTATATAGAAGAAAAATAATATGTAGAAAATTAAATTTGTGCTACGAAATCATGCACCATAATTCTTTGAATAAATTTGACACAAATCTCTTATATTATTTTGTTGAAATGAAATATTTTACTTTATAGAATTATTTTATTAAAAAAATATACTATATAACAAGCAAGAAATAAATATTTGAATTCGTAATAATGCAATATTTTCTCAAAAGCAGACAGCCGTTAATACAAGTTTGTTTAGCGTCAGCATGTAAATTCAAATACACTGACGTCAATGCCAACGGACCGTCATCACATTACCCGCTTGGTGTTAAATTATACAACACCTATGCATAATTAGCTAAATTTTATGTTTATTAAGTAGAAACTTTTTAGTATTAGAACATTAAAAAATTTTACAAAATCAAAAAGTTGAAACACAAAAATTAATAAAACAAACAATTTCCTTCCTTCAATATTATAGTGAATGATGGACGCACAACCACAGTACCACAATATAGCAGTCTGAGCAGCGCATTCTCAACCATCTTCCGACAGGAAGGCTTCCGCGGCCTATACAAGGGTGTCACACCAAATATCTGGGGTTCAGGTTCCTCATGGGGTCTCTATTTCATGTTGTAAGTATTTGTGTGCATGTAAACTCTTGAATATCAAATTAATTTATGCGTTTTTAACATTATTTTTTTTTTACAGTTACAACACAATTAAGACCTTCATTCAGGGCGGTAATACGACACAGCCATTGGGTCCGACATTGCATATGTTGGCCGCTGCTGAGTCTGGCGTGCTCACGCTGATTCTAACAAACCCCATTTGGGTGGTGAAGACCCGTTTGTGCTTACAATATGGCGCTGAGGCTTCGAGCAAACACACTGAATATCGCGGTATGGTGGATGCGCTGGCGCAGATCTACCGCAAGGAGGGTGTACGTGGTTTGTACCGGGTAAGTTTAAGCCATAAATTTTACTATAGAATATACATTAATTTTTTTTGTTGTTTTTTTTGTAGGGCTTTGTACCCGGCATACTGGGCGTGTCTCATGGTGCTTTGCAATTCATGACCTATGAGGAGATGAAGAACTATTACAATACATACCGCAAATTGCCGATCGATACGAAATTGGTAAGTAAATATAAAAATTCTTGAAGTAAAAAAATATTATAAATCAAAAATGTTAAAATTAAAAAAAAAAAAAATTAAAAAATTAAAAAAAAATAAAAAAATTAAAAAAAATTGAAAAATCAAAAAAAAAATCGAAAAATTTAAAAAAAAAATTGAAAAATTAAAAAAAAAAATTGAAAAATTAAAAAAAAATTGAAAAATTAAAAAAAAAATTGAAAAAATATAAAACAAAATTTAAAAAATTAAAAAAAAAATAAAAATAAAAAAGATAAAGTAATTAGATTAATAATGGAAAAGCGTAATTCACACTGTTATATTATATATTTTTTTGCAACAAAAAACCCCAAAAAATACGCAATTTCAGCCTACGCGCGTCTTACTTATTTTACCCATCCGTAATATACATGTTTATACATATTGACAAGTTGGAATTTCAATTTGCATATCCTTCGCCTATATAAGCTACATAACTATAAGAACCCATACAAGCATCACATGATTTGCTGATGGCCACACGCGCAATTTTCCGCTCTTCATTCTTAAAATGTGTGAATGAATGTTTTTCTTTTGGCCATCATCCAAATAATACAATGTACAATATATGTGTAGCGTGTGTTTGACTTTGAAATATACTTGTATGTCGCGCGACTTTTTCGCAGAATTTTGTCTGTTTGCTTATTTGTTATCTTTATCACAAAAATGATAACACGGTCAATTTGCCACAAGCATTCGAACGTTGCACTTTTTGTTAATTACTTTTTGCCGAAAAAAACTGCTAATAAATTTTGCTTATAACGAATTTTTTATTGTTGTATGGAGCACAAGTGTTTCCTTTCCAAAGCGATTTAATTAAACTGCTACAGGTAACAGTAAACGATTATGGGTGCGGGGAGTGTGCGGTGGACTTCAAATAAAAATAAATCATACAAGAACTTGATTTTGATCGTTTAGTTTGTATGGCGGCCATATGCTCTAGTGACCCGATATTGACGCTTCCCACAAATGAGCAGCTTCTTAGTCAGAAAAGGCCGTGTGCAAAATTTCAAACCGATATCTCGAAACTAAAGGACTAGTTCGCGTATGTACAGATGGACATGGCTGCCATCGACGCTGATCATTTATATATACTTTACAGGGTCTCCGACTAGGCATTACAAACTTAATATTCCCTGTTCAGGGTATAAAAAGAAAATGGCAGTGAATTAAAGCGCAGTTTTTGAAATACTTTTAATTTAATTTTAAAAAAGTTAGAAGCATATTTTGTTATATATTTTAGAAATTAATTTAAAATGTTGTAACATTTTATAATTCCCATTTGTTTCACGCATATTTCCTCACAATTTGTTATTGCAGGCCACATCAGAGTATTTGGCATTCGCTGCTATATCGAAGCTTATCGCCGCTGCCGCCACATATCCCTATCAGGTGATACGTGCACGCATGCAGGATCATCATCTTAATTACACAAGTTCATGGGATTGCATTAAGCAAACATGGAGGTACGAACGTATGCGTGGTTTTTATAAAGGCCTAGCACCATATTTAGTTCATGTCACACCGAATATTTGTATGGTGATGCTTATTTGGGAAAAATTAACCAATTAAAGCTTAAAAAGTGTATACATTAAGTGAAGTAAAGTAAGGTGAAGTGAAGAGAGTGAAAGAACGCAAGAAAGTTAGCGAATAGAAGTGTAAGATTCGCGTGTGAAACGATTTTCCATTAAGTAGATAAGAACTTTACTGAAACAAAACATAATAAAAATGCAACAACATATGCGCTAAAAAATTGAAAGATCGAATATTCAAAAAATTTTTCCACTATAGATATATATAAACTGCTTGCAGCATTTTAATTAGAAATGTCTCTAAATATATTTGCTTAATACATATGTATATATATAGTATTGCTTACACTTATGAGAAAAAAAAACAAAAAGAATGTGACGTCAGCTTGTAAGTAGCTGTAAGAAACTAAAGATTTGCAATTTATGGCGGCGGAGAGGCGCATAGTTTATTGACTTAACGGAAAACAAGCGTGCGAAAATACACCATGCAGTAAAATTGTTGGAAGTTCAATTAATAATATCACTTTTGCTTATTTCTAATGCATTTGGTTTAGAGCAAAAGTAAAAGCAACTGCTGCGTTTGAGAAATAATTTACTTTTTTGTTTGTAGTTGAGTTAAGTTTTTTGTATTATTTTTAATTACTCGTAATATAATGATTTTATTTTTTTTTTTTTAATTTAAACTTTTTTTTGTTTTTTAATTTTAAAATTTTTTTTATTCTTAATTTTTTTTGTTATTTTTAAAATTTTTTTGCTAAGTTTTTCTTTTACTCTCTTTCTCTCTACTTTTGTAACTGCTGTTATTTGAAATAATTTTAAGTTAAAGATTCCAATAGCTTGTAGAGAAACTTACTACTATATAGACATTAGTCCTTAAGTCTTCTCTTCATGTTGGCATACAAAAACAACTATCATAATTTATTCTTCTCATCACTGAAACCGCCAATCTGTACAACTTAATTAAGTCTAGACCATTTACTAATTTAATAAAATCGAAATAGTATATTTAAAAATTTTGTAAATTTAGAAAAATTATACAGCAACTATTTTTCTATTCTTCTTGTAAGATTAATCGAAAGCAAATGTATGTTGTCGGCAATTGTGATACAAATTTTCTTGTTCGTATTCTTGCGTAGTTATGTATATGAAATGAATTGGCTTGTAGTTGACGAATAATAAACGAAAAGGAAATGAGTATGAACGTCAAGCAACAGGTTTTAGGTTATTTAAATTATGTACATAAATATATTGCTTGGCAAAATACAAAAACAAAAACGTCAGTCTTGAAATTTCGTATTTTCGTTTATAAGTTAATAGACGTAACTTATGTAAATGTTGGAACTTATGGTCCTTAAGCTGCAGTATCATAATCTATACGTACATTTATGTAAGCTATTAACTTTATCTATATCTTATACATAATATGCACAACGAGTTCTCAAAAAACAAAAAAATGATAAAAGAAAAATATAACAAAAAATATGAAGTAAATATCTTGCACAATAAAAGCAAACAAGCCGAATAACACTTTTAATGAGCTCAAAATCTACTTATTTAAGCTTAGCATAAGAAAAATTAAAAAAAAAAAACATGTTTATAGTCTGTAAGTAATTAATTCATTTGGCAAAAAGATTCTTCATAACTTCTTATGTAAAGAAATATGTAATGCTCTATTACAAATGATGAAAAAAAATGAAAATATTAAAAAAATAGCTTTTATGAAAGCATAATTATATCTGTCAAGATGTTAAACACATACTTGAAGCGTTCAAAAAAGGTTTTATTAACTTAAAGTACGAATAACGGGAGTTTTTCAACTTACTAGGTGCTCGTAGTTGGTGCCCATTCCTGTCGCGTTTATGCCTGCGGTGAGTGTGCGTGTGTGATCGAACTTGTTTAGCGCCTTTAACATGCTTTTGGTCACATACCCAAGCTTGCCGTACCTGTGGGCCTCTATCCACCAAAAAACAAACCATAAAAAACAGTAAAATGAGTAAAATGTAAGCAGCTCACGAAAAAAGTAAGTAGTGTGCACGTGCTTCAATCTTAACCAATTCGCAACTGTGGTAAATTAATTGTAAACTTTTACATATACATATAAACCATTATAAAATGTAAGTCTTGAAACAGTTTTGCAGAATCTATTTGCTAATTGAATGAAAATTTAAAATACTACTTGCACGTTCGTTGGAGGTAAGCGTCTTTGTACACCCTTTATTAATTAATCTTCGCATTTTATTTTCTTTTTTCGCCCAAACTAATTGCAGATACGAAGGCGCGGTCGGTTTCTACAAGGGTCTCCAAGCCAGTTTGACGCGGGTGCTGCCGGCGACGATGATAACCTTCGTTATATATGAGAATGTGTCGCACTATTTGTTGCAAAGATCGAAGACCAAAACATGAGGACGCCAAGAAGTCATTCAACAAAGAGACTAACATAACCAAAAAATATCTAATTCCTTCGGTTTAAATAGCTTTATAACGCCTATATACTAAGTGTTTAGTAGTTATATTTTATTGTTACATAATATGAACTAATTAAGAAAGCTACTCTGTAATATTAATACGATATGCCACTTTTAGTTACTTTTTTCTTCTGTCTGCTTATAAATTTTATTATTTTCCGATTGGGTTCCGTTTTTTGCGTGATTGCGTCACCGAAACCCTTTCATCCGTTCTTTGCCTGTGTAAGATAATACAACGCACGCTGAAATTGATTCGGTCTTTCAAATATGTTATCCTATCAACATCGGCGTTGGTCATACTCCAAAAAAAAAATCCTATTCCAATTGCTAATTTTAAGCCTTCTTATAAATTTTGTAATGTCGACTTCACGTAAGTGTTAAATTTTATTTGTTAAATAAAGGCATCTACTTCCAAATGTGATACAACGAAAAAACTATGTGTTCTGCTTAACTCTCGCTCTCTTTCAGCAAAAGTAAAGTCTTGTGCTCAGCAGTTGTTTACAGCTCTAGGTAGGTCGGCATAGCGTTGATCAAACAATGCTACTATATACACGTTTACACATACATATATATTTGTATGTGTGATTGTTGTGGGTTGCGTGAGGCTATGTAATTTGCTTGCGCCTAAAAGTATGTTATATTTTTATTCTGCTAATGTCACAACGCCTAAATGTAGACATCACTATCTCACCTGTCAGTTTTCTGAGTGATTTCGGAGTATTTAAATTATATTCTAAATCAAATTTAAATACATATTCAAATATCTATAACACTCTGCGCAAGAATTATTAAATTTCTTGTAGTATCTTCATACTAGAAAACGGTAAAATGTTGCAGATATATTATTTTTGATGTTAATGGCGAAATTTCCAAAATTATAATAAAGGGTGGGCCATATAAAATTTTAAATTTAAAAAGTCAATAAAAAAAAACGGCTTGATATTTTTCAAAGGTCTAACATTTATTTAAAAGGTTGTTTTATGAAATTTATTTCTGGAAAACAATTTCGGACAAATGACCACCACGGCTGAGTTTACAGTAGCTTATCCGATCCACCCAATTTTGGAGTACTTTCTCGATGGTTTAGGCCTTATGGCAGCTACAGCAGCTTGAATCTCGTACTTTGGATCTTCAATTGTTTCTGCATGGTTGGCGTAACATTTATCTTTTTAACAGCTTCCCACAGAAAATAGTCCAACGGAATTGAATCGCAGCTTCTGGGAGGCCAATTCACATCACCTCTTTTGCTGATTATGCGATTGTCGAAGATAGGGCGTAAAAGATTGAGTGTAGCGTTTGCTGTATGGCACGTAGCGCCGTCCTATGCCCCAAATGCGACAATTCTGTTTGTTAACGTAACCATCGAGGTGGAAATGAGCCTCGCCCGAAAAGATGATTTTTCGGTAAAATTGACCATCCTCGGTTTTTTTTTTCAATATTTCCCAGTTTTCTTCTAGTGAATAGCGACCCATTCCGTAAATTTTAGACTTTTTACTGAATATCAGTCACTTTCCGAATAGTATTTGACGTTTCCAATGTCGAAATATAGATAATTCAAATTGAAAACGTTAGATGGCCCACTTGTTACATGGGACTTCAAAATTAGATCTAAGGAAATTATTGGATGATTCGTCCCGATCATAAATAAAGGTTCCACTATGTATTCTCATGTTTTCCCTGCTTATTTACCACATATTTTGCCTATCAAAAAATGACGGAAATTATAGTAAAAAGGTATCCACAATTCTTCCAATGGTAATCTGTTACTCACGTTTTAGGTTACGTGGTTTACGCTCTATGGCATAAGAGAGATAAGTTTTCATAATAAAAAGAGTTTCTCAGATAGATTTATGCTATGACACAGTAACCGAAAGGAAGGATTTGCTATGTGTTTGGTGATTTTGGCAGGGAATCTTCTAAGAATGCGCTGCTCCCTTACGCCCAAACTCTTAATTCGGAGTTGTACTGTCAACAATTGCAACAAAGTAGCCAATTTTGGTCATTAGGAGAGGATTTGCATTCGATCAAGACAACGTCAGACACCACACGTCGATAGTCACGCGCCAAAAGCACCGGTTGGCTGGCATGTTCTTATGTATCTACCGTATATTGTATCTGACATCAAGTGATTGCTAATAGTACCTATCTATGGCGAATGATTTGGTGAAAGTAAAGAATACAGGAGTTTTCCGGAAAGTAATAAGACCGAGTCGATTTAAAAAAATTATTGAACCAATTGTTACTATTCTTTCAAAATAGACTCCTTCTGCATCGATGCAGAGCTGCCTGCCCGATTTCCATGCATTGACGGTGTTTCGGAAGGCATTCTCCGGAATAGCCTTGAGAGCCGAGGTGCATACTGCTTGGATCCCCTCTGTACGGTTGCGGATGCGTTGGGATGCCGGCCTTGTCACGTTGAGCTGTTAACAAGAAATACGGTGTAAGCTGGGGCGCTATCGTGGTGTAATTTCTAATCGGCTGCGATGTCTTGTCGGACCCGATTGACCTTTCTTTTGAACAAAGGAAAGGAGGAACAAGTTCATGGTGGACGATCCCTTTGATGTCAGAAAAGACAATGAGCATCGTTTTCTCTTTGCATTTGCATATTCATCAGCGACCTCTTCCTGGCCCTCCAAAAAGGCCTGGTGCCACCGAAACACACCGTTTCTTGCTAAGGGAACATCTGGATAAGCCTGTTTAATCACGAAAATGTTTGTCCTGACTCTTCAGGTGCACGGAGACAACAGCCGCTCGTTCATCTCGTCATAAAAAGTTTTCCGTTCAAGAACTCAATTTTGATCTCACAAAATGAGCACTAGTTCAAATTTATACAGACAACGGCTAAATCGACTCAGCTCATCACGCTGGTCACTTATATTTAGGCATTCTGTTCTTTTTTGATGTTACATACGACGTAGCGAACTTAATGTACGCTGTTCAGGGTATAAAAACAAAAACAAAAAGCACAACTTTGCCTCAAGAACGGTCTAAAGTCGTTCAGAAGCTGCTTAAAAAAGACTATGCGTACCATTATATTATAATATAGTATGTATGTAGACAATGTACATCAAATATCAAAATGACAACAGTAAATTATATCAGAAGCGCCGGTGGCGGTTATATTTGATGGATATACGTATGTATATGAACTCTTACTACTTGTAAACCACTAACTTTTAAATAAACTCTTGGCATAGTTAATAACCCCAACCAACTACTTAATTTAATACTTAAACGCACAGATGTTCACTTTAAGAGCAATCAAAGTTAATTATTGAGCGGCATGTCAAGGCCTCTATCCACCGACAAACCAAACCAGTTCAATGTGAGCGACATTGATTGTTTTTACTATTGATAACTGCACATAGATTTTCTGCATCTAATGCCAAGTCGATCACCTTCCGGTGAGTTCACAAAAAAAAAGAAAAATATAACGGAAAGAAACATTGAAAGATCCGCTATTTGGCAGAAAGAAACGAGGTTTTACTTTCATTTTCACGTAGTCACAACAACATAATCTCAGACTAAATGTACGTTAAAACAGTGAAGTAAGAGCAGAGTAAGATGCACAACAAAACTAAGTAAATAAATATATAATAAAACAATATAATTGCCGGTGTAAAAGTTGTTACACAACTCCACATTTTGCAACGGATCTTAATGCAACGTAAATTAAAGCAACTTGCGGGCATTGTTAAAAGTATACGTATCGGTATATTCATTTATACATATGTACACTTACATGTATCTATACTCATATGTATGTATATATTGCATGGGAAACGGCTAAACAATTGGCCGCGAGCAAGCAACGTGCATTAGTTGGTTGGTGAGCAGGTCTTTATATTAATAGTTGTAATGATAATCTAGATTATCATAGTTATATACTATATGTAGGTGGGTATAATTAGATCCATGTGAAGGCGCGGTTGTACGAAGCGTATGAGTGATATTTTTTCTAAACAATATTCTGCTTATGTGAGTGTACATAGTTATAGATACATATAGTATATGATGACAAGAGTGGGGATGCTGTTCCAAAGATTGTCCTAAAAGCATGATTACCACTAAGTAAGTTGTAGATTCAAATCCCGTCAAGTCAAATTGTTCTCCGAAAACCATCCGCTATTATAAACAAGTAAGGAAGAGCTAAGTCCGGATGTTACCGAAAATTTTATACTCTCGTAAAAATCAAAGCCGGAAAATATCTTTAGATGTTGGCAAAAATTTGTATTAACGAACGTTGTTAAAGAATTCACGAAGAGCGGGTAAAATGTTCAATCAATATCCAATGATATCAACTTCATCAATTGTACCTTCTTCAGCAATAGATTGAAGAAGACACACGATAGGGAGATATCTGAAACCTCGCTTGATATCGAACAGCTCAGGGAGACCCTTCCTGATTCTCACGGAGCTCTTGGTATTGCTAAACGTCAGCTTACATAGCCTTTTTAGCTTTGAGGGGATACCAAGTTCAGATGTAGCGGCATAGAGGCAGTTCCTTTTTGTGCTGTCGAAGGCTGCTTTAGAATTGAAGAAGAGCTGGTGTGCGTCGATCTTCCTTTCTCGGTTATTTTGCAAGATTTTGCGCATGGTGAAAATCTGGTAAATTTTTACATGTACCAAGTCTAAAGTCACACTGATGAGATCCAATGAGTTTGTTGACAATGGGCTTCAGTTTTCCACAGACTACGCTATATTATATTGCACATAAAGGAGGCTTATCCCATAGCAATTGGCGCAGATTGGAGAGTTTCTCTTTTTTTGCATTGGGCGGAGCACACTTATGTTCCAATCGGCCCGCTCGTAATCCATAGGCCTATACCACTTTATTGTTCTTAAGGCGGGTAAATGATCTTCGGTCCTGATCATTTCGGGCAGTGGAATATCTACTCCATTGTCATAGATTGGGTTCGCAATCTCCTGATGTTACTCTTTCACTACGTTCAGCAGGCTGGAGAAGTGTTCCCCCACACATTCCGACCTCTTTCTTTTTTGTCTGCATATGTGTGTCGGAAGTCTTATGAACTCATATTAAAGTTCGTAGACTCACTTGGTCTCATTACTATATAGCAGGAAAAAATCGACCAGTGAAGCTGGAATAATTATATTAGGAAGAAGTGACTTAGACCACTATCTATACCGATTTTATTCATATTGAGCGCGCATTATATTTATGAAAACTTTGAAATATCACCTATATTGACCAGCATACATAAATGATTGGAAATCATAATGCACACCGAGTATGTTGAGACTAGGGGAAGATCCGGACCATTTGTATTAACCATCAAGTATATTCCAGAACATGTTTCAAACTAATTTTATGAAGATACACTGACATACATGTTCAGTATAAAGTCTGCTATAAAAATGAAAATCATTATGGCCTGTCACTGTCTTTCTCACGGAGCTTTGAGAGAGACGTTCTCTGAATTTCTTTAAAATACATATTGACTAGTATATAGGATATACCTAAGGTCAACCGGAATATCGAAAACTGTATGTTATGTATGTATATGAGCCCTAGAGGAAATATTGATCCAAAATTACCACGCACAAAATTATCGGGAAAATATCAACAATATATACATACATATGTATAACTCAGATAATAATTTTAATAAAAATTAGCTATAGGCACTGAAAAGCGTATGTCCGGTATTTGTGGACTTGAAAAGTCATAACTTAAAGGTACTATACCATATGTGAAAGGTTTTGTTTCAATAACTGCATTGGTACTAGATTTATGTCCCGACTCACAACTTTATCGTAAAGTTTGATGTTTTTGATAAATATTCAAAATGTTCAATGTACAGTAACTGAAAATGCTCGTCTTTGCCACTAAATGGAATTAAATCGTGAACATTTTCTCGCGATTATTTTCTTTCGATGTGATGAACTTAAGGCAAGGATCGTGCCTATTGATTAAGAGAAATGTTAAAAAAAATATCATAACTGTTTCGGGTGTATGACATTGTGACTACTGATACATCGTGGATTTATGCGTATGAGTCCGAAAGTAAACAGAAGTCGACTGTATGGATGTTTCAAAATTCAAAAAAAGTGAAACCTTCCATGCAAATGATTGCCTGTTTTAATTTTTGGAAAAACTACAACAATAATAAGAGTCATTTTATAGCAGTGTTTTGAAAACTAGAAGCTTCTTCTCCTCTCTTTAGTTCCATTTTAAGCAAAAGAATCCCGCATAAATTAATTAAAAGATTTACTAAAGCTACTTGGAACAGAAATTATAAAAAAAGCTTTGTGTAAGTATAAAAGTAAAAATCTCACTTTATGTGGGCGCATTTCCACTAAAAATTTTCCCCTAAGTGGATTAGGGCACTGTTTAAAATTGTATAATTCAAATGAAATTGTTTATAACTTGTTATAATTACAACAAATTCAAGTGCATACACCTTATTTAATTCATCACCGTAATAGCTAATAAAGCGAACTCAATTCAGTGACCGACATTCATTAGCGGCTGGTAAGGCATAATGTAAATTTCAATATTTATAAGGTTACCGTGTGCTAATCTCCATTATTATTAGATTTATCAATACTGTGAAATATATACATATATAGTACATGCATTGCATAATAAGCACATCGACTCTTATGTAAAAGAAATTTAATCCGCTATATAAATAGGAACGCTATTTTACATTGTGTTTAAACTTGCATCAAATATAACTACTCGATTGGCCGCGTATATCGATTCTAATCACTTGATGAGATTAAAATGAAATCGTGTTTCGTCTTCTTCATAGTGTATAATATGTATGTATATTATCTGAGTTTCTACAATTTTGCATACGTTGTTTCAGTTCATTGCTTATCAAATTGAAATTCAATGCACAAAAATGATAAAAAAAAAGGCAGAGAGTTCGAAGAGAATTTATACACAGTTGTAAATACATACTTACTTAAACAACCATACATATGTACATACATATAGTGCAGTGAGAAATACTTAGGTGCTAAACGCTCTGGACGTCGTAGATACGAAAACAATAAAACAAAAGCAATGACTTCTAACATTTATACCAGGTAGCAAACGAAGCGAACACATTCGATGTAATATTCGTAAAGCAATGTTAAATATGAAAGCGTTTAGCAAATCGCTGTTAAATATTTAATAACAGAACAAGAACAAACGTCAAATGAAGGAACGAAGTAATATCCGTTTGATGACGTTTTTTGCCTCATTTTCATAGGGTGAAATTGTAGGTGTTTTTAAATCTTAATAACTGTATACTATATATTTATGATTACTGATATTTTTGTCGTAACATACATACAAGTATATACTCATTTGTATGTGCATTAATTTTTACCTGTAATACGTTGCTGTCTAATTTCTGCTTAAATTGTACAAGTCTCATGAAAAGTGAAAGGGCTGAGCTTGGGTTGGCTCTACATACCACAACTGGTCTGCTTAGATGTCTATTATTCTCTTTCATCTTAGGCGAGCGCTCAGCTATGTCGACCAAGGCAAAATACCAAATTGAAGAGACGAATGCAATTTTGGAGACCTTTAAGCAGATCTATTGTTTAATTGTTTGAGATAATACCCAAAAGGAAATTTTTTCTTATGTTTGATTATTAAAGAAGACTTGCTATTAGTACTATCAAATTTCGCCAAAAAAGGTAGATACAAATTGGGAACTATTTCTAATGGTGTTACCGCCTTGCAGTTGAATCAAATGGGTCTGGTAGTGAATGAGGGCAAGAAGGAATATCTCCCGTCATCAAACAAATAGTCGTCGCAGTCGCGACTTGGCTTTCACGTCATTTTTAACAGTCATAACTTCGACGTCGTACAAAATTTCGTCCATCTTGGAACCAGTTTTAGCAGCAATAACAATATCAGTCTCGAAATTCTACGCAGAATAACTTTTGCCAACAGTTGCTACTTCGGACTGAGTAGGCAATTGAGAAGTAAAGTCCTCTCTGTACCAACAAAGACCAAATTCTACAAGTCTCTCAACATACCCGTCCTGCTATATGGTGCAGAGACATGGACGATGACAACGTCTAATGAGTCGGCGTTACGAGCTTTACAGAGAAAGGTTCTGCAGAAGATTTATGATCCTTTGTGCATTGGCCACGGCGAATATCGCATTCAATGGAACGATGAGCTGTACTAGATTATTGACGACATTGAAATAGTTCAGCGAATTTAGAGGCAGCGACTACTTTGGCTAGATCATGTCGTCGGAATCGATGAAAACACTCCAGCTCTGAGAGTATTCGACGCAGTACCCGCCGGGTGAAGCAGAGAAAGAGGAAGACCTCCACCTTGTTGGAAAGACCAGGTGGAAAAGGACCTGACTTCGCTTTTAATTTCCAATTGGCGCCAAACAGCGAAAAGAAAGAACGATTGGCGCGCAGTTGTTAACTCGGCTATAATAATAATAAGAAGAAGCTATGCCCAAACTGTTATTCTGCGTAATCCCGATTCTTGTTCCTACTAGCAGTGTATTTTTAACGTGAAAACGTTTCTCCATAAGACTCATTTACTCTTCGGAGTTGATTTAAAACTTATATGTAAGTGTGTATGTCTGAAGTTGCCTACGCTATTGAGAGCCAAATAGCTACAAGAGAAAGGAAATCAACCTATGAAAAAAAAACATCCTGCTTTCAAAAGAGAGGGAAGTAGTCTCTAATTCGAAAGTCTCAGCCGAGATTGGTTACGTGTGACTTTTTTTCTGTTCCTGAAACTAAAATATACGCTCTAAACCTTAGAGCTTGACCATTTAGAATCATTAATTCAACTCAAGGGAAGTCCTAAAGGACTACCAAGCCAATACTAAGTTTTATGGAAAACAGAAATAACTAATTGGCAAAACATTAGTCCATTTTGAAAGAAATAATAAAGGTTTCTTTTATTTCTCTCGAATATACTTGTATTCTTCCGAATTTGGAAAAACCGTCGTTATGGTTTTCCACGATTTTTTGTTCCACTTACAATCGGGTCTGCCTAACTAGAGTGGAATCGGATTTAGTTTTGGGTAAGGACGACCCAAACGGGGACACTCCTTAACATTTGGGAGGAATATTTTCTCAGGACGTAACAACAACTATTACCAAGTATGATAATAAAAAATCGGCTTTTTTTGAGAATATGAACGAACCACTTATCCTGGAGTTTATCCTTATCCTTAGTTTTTCTTCGTCTATGGGTAAATTATGTGAATAAATCCAATTAAAAAGACATTTTTAAGAGAGCTTAGGACCGGTAAGCTAAAAAAAATATCTTACATGGCTTGAAGGAGGTTATTCCTAAAACGTAATTTCTTAAAAGCTGTAACCACTTTCAATTTCCAACTCGGCAATGACTAAGTATGCAAAAAGACAGCACAGCTGTTGTTGTTCTGCTATTTACGCTCGGTCGAGGAGGTCGGTTGCAAATGATAGCGACAAAGCGTAAGTAACTATTATTATATACACGTTATCAAGCCCGTTGTCGGCGCTGGCGCAGTACACAGCCCGACCGATTGCTCTCTCATTGCCACGACAGCTGGCTGGCCGCCGGTCTCCGCTTGCTGCTTGCTCTACCGTGTTTGGCGCAATTCGACTTTTCGACGTTGCCGGGCACTACTGCCAGCTATGAACTTATGTATGTACATAGGTATGTATGTAGCTCTACTTGCATTGGACTTGGTGGACGCGTTGTCGCTGCGCTGTTACATTGCCGAATTAGTTAGCGAAGTGAGACAACTGCGGCTGGACGTGGGCGCAGCTGTGCGATTTTCGGTTCAAACATTTTCAGCTTATTATACGTATATTAATGCTTGTAATAATATGCAATTTTCCGGGTTTAAAGTGATTTAATTAAATTTCGCTTATTTGCAATTCTCACATTCGAAAATTTTCGTCTCGAAAATTACGGCAAGTTAATAAGCCTTTTCGCTTTGTTGTGGGTGTTGAATGTACTAGTGCATAACTGTTTTTGTGACAGCCTCAAATGTTAGAGGCATATAGTAAATCGAAATAAAATAAAAATCAAAAATCGTGTAGGTTTGTACTCGCATTTGTATCAATGCTTTTGTTTTGATGTATTCATGCCTCGACAGTGTCTGTATGTAATCGCAGGAGTCGTGCTTTTCCGTAGTGTTCCTAAGCAGTTAAATGTCAATTATTCTTCGCCAATTGTTTTGTGAGTGAAAAGTTAAATGCCAAAATGGCGTTTGCAAAAGCACCGTGAGCATTTTAATTGCGTTTGTTGTTGCCTTTACAGTTGTGTCCCTCAACAGCACAGCATTTCGATAATATACATATCTCTGACAGTAGCTGAGAAGGTGCTCTATTTTTTTGCTGCTTGTTTATGCTGTTTGTTTTCTTTTCTTTTTAATTGCTTTTTGTTGTGATACTTCGAACCAGTTTTGCATAAATTCTGTTGACGCGATTTGTTGTTTTTACTTTCATCATTTATTTATTACCTTTTCTGCTGTTACTGTTTCTAATTGAACATATTCAGTTTTGGAGTTTTGGGTTTCGCTGAGGTTTTTAGAACTTTTCTGCGTTTGCATAAACAAAAAAGTGACCAAACCGCTGAATGCAGTTCATTAAACTCTACGGAAGATGGTTTGTAAGCCGAAGCAATGAATTTTTAATTCAATTAAACAGTGATTGAATGTTGGGTGAAATTGTTCCCATATGTGTTAAGGAAATTTTATTTAAATAACCTCGTAAAGTAGTCCAAAGATAATGATGATGAAACGCACAAAGGTTGAATGCTTCTAAAAACTAGAAAAAACTTTAACTTTGGTTGTAACGAATGCTTCTAAAAACTAAAAAAAAACTTTAACTTCGGCTGTATACTCTACTACTCTTATAATACTCGTCAAAAATACAAAAGATTCCTTACAAAAATTGTTTTTGATAGGTCTGCTTGTATGACAGCTATGTATGTACATACATATGTATAACCTATGGTGATCCGAATTGAAAATTTTTCAGAGATTTTACTATTGATTAATGCAATAATCCATGCCGAATTTTGTAAAGAGTTGCCGTAAAAGTTTCCATACAAGAATTTGATTCTAATCGTTCTGTATATATGGCAGTTATATACATCCCACATTTGCTATAGTGATCCGATATAGACAGTTACGAAATGGGAGCAGCTTCTGATATCTCAAAAACCTAGAAATAAGTTCGCATATATACAGACAGACAGACCTACATACGAATACATGGCTAAATCGACACAGCTTGTTATACTTAGCGACGTTTCTTTTAAGTCATAAACTTTATGGCAAATTTAATATACTCTATTCTCTATTTATCATGTGATCAAATTTGACCCGGACTGATAAAAACTCAACTATCAGCTGTCAAATAATGTGTATTAGGCAGCCGTTTGTAGGTGCGGCGAGCGGTTAGTTCGATAAAAAATAAACAATGAGTTTGTTTTTTTGGTTACAATAACGGCTAGGGAATCGTTGAAAATGTTGGAGTAATGCTTTCGGGAGTCTATTTTATCATGAACAAAAGTACTTAAGTGACCCATTTAGTAAAGGTCGTGCAGTCATCAAAATATTGCCTCATATGAGTCGTTCAGCTCTGCTAATAACGATAGCATTGAAAATGTTTAAGAAACTATGAGAAACAGTACTTGAAAATCATCGTGTTGGCATCAGAAAGATGGCAAAGGATCTCAGCATCTCTTATAGATCAACTCAACAACTTTTGGTTGATATTTGATGTATGAAGCTTGTCAATGCTAGATTTTTGGTGGGAGTACCTGGATCTTTTACAAACAAAATGTCAAGTAGAAGTCACAAAAGTGATGCTTGATAACGCAGTTGAGGACCCTACTTGTACATTCATCAAGTTCGTTGGTGCTGAAATGAGGGTAAATAAATGTTGAAATTAATCAAAAATCTAACGAATGGCCTTTTGGTACGAGTATGTGGATATTTTGTAAACAAGTTGACAAATGCAGGTCGCAAAAGAGATGCTTGGCAATGTAATCGAGAATCGCACATTCATTGAACTCATCATTACTGGTGATGAAACGTGGGTTATGAATATGAATGCTGAAACTGACCAAAAATCTAACGAATGGAGCTTCAGAAATGAGTTGAAGCTGAAAAAAAAATTTCTAAAGGGCTTGAAGGTCTTCCCAACTGAGGCTTTTAACAAGTGGATGAAAAATTGTATTAATCGTTGGCATGCTTGTATTGGCTCAGGTGCCTATTTTGAACAAGAGGATAGAAGTTTTTCATTAATTTTTTTTTTAGTCTGGCTTAAATTTGATCAAATGGTATTAAATCATAAAATATTACTGCATAACAAAAAAAAATATTTTTTTTCTTGATATGAAAACGTAAATTTATCTAACTTCACTTCATTAACTACTCTTCTCTAAAGAAATGCTTGAAATTAGCTTATTTTATTCTTAATTTTCAAAAATTTTTTATACTTAAAACTAAGTTTTTAAAATATATTTATAGAATTTCAAACAATTAGTAAAAAAAATTAAATATTTATATAAAGTCGATGGAAAATTAAAAAAATAAGTGTCTTTTAAAACACGCTTTATATGCACACGCATAAATATATAATATTAAATTTTTTTAATTAACAATTTAATAATCACTTTTCAACCATTTATTAACATTAATTGCTTCGATTATTAAATATTCATTTTTTGCATTTTAATTGCAGAGCATTTACGACATTTATAATAGATTTGAACTGTGACTTCGCTATGAAAGAAAACATTCATGGCAGGCACTGTGATAGCGAGCAACAAACAGCAAGCAGATAACAAAGTACTTTGACCTTGAAAGCCATGAATGATTGATAAACTTCCCAACGTCTTGCATTCTATTAAAAGTGAACAATATAAATATATACATATGTACATATATACAAACAAACGAATTGGTTACCAAAAATTACTTTTAATATAAGTGTAATTTTTACAAAACTCTACAAGTGTAATACCATTAAGTGTGTGACAGAAAACTGATAATTTCGTAATAAAAATAACCATAAGAATCAAAACAAAGTGTGAATCATTGCAATAATCGTCAGTGAAGAGTGATAATAACTGCCGTCCAGAGATCACTACCCGTACGATCTGCAGTAAATACGCGCATACACCACACGTGTTTATTCAATATCCGTCCCGCAAACACCGGCAATCACGTATTTTGAACGCATCCATTCGCACATTTGCACCAGCTTTGCGAACACTTTTTCGACGAGCCGTCCTTTTCATTGTATGGCCAGTGCGATTATACGCAGTGTAGCGGTACATTCACGACCTGCACTCTCGATCCATCTGACCGATTGTATTTGCATCAATAACGGTATTTCGTCTGAATGCTCATCACCATACACGCCGAAAGGACTGCCACCGGTGGCGCCTTATAAGCCAAACCCACTAGACGACGAGAGCTTTGATTTTAACGCCTCGAATACACCGACAATATCATCAGCATTATGCGCATGCCTCAATTGTACTAAAACACCACCCTACTGTTTTGATCGTTTCAAAAGTGCCATTGTCTCGACATCAACCACTGTGGACCTCCACAAAGAAAAAACTCTGCATAACGATAATTTACAAGTTATTCGGGAGTACAGTGCGGTGGAAGAAGACGCAGCTGCATTGGGTGCACTAAGCAAGAAACAATCTCCGCTCTTCGGCAGAAAAAAATATAACGATACGTCAGCTGCTCCGCTATCGCAATCATTTTCCTTACGCACCGAGGAACCATTCTATGCCCAACAGATTATAGTGGGGCCAACAACAAAGAAGGATAGTGTTGAAGCGAATCATACAAATAATCAACATAAAATCGACCATAACGCTGTCGAAGCGATCAGCATGGACGTAGGCGTGGCAAACGGCGCGGCTGGTAGCCCAAACAATGGCACCGATATAAATCGCAATAACGGACAGTTACGAAATGGGGTGAGTTTGAACTTAGATAGCATCAATTTAATGAAAATTTTATAAAAATACGTACTCGTGAACTGTGAAGTCAGTTTTAGAAGTAGTCTACATATTTAAGTATTCATATAACTGACTTTGTTGCCTTTTTATATGCCATATGTAGGCAAAACTTTCAATTTTTTCTGTGTGACACATCTAATTGCTGTAGTTTGCGCTGACTTCAAACTTTATCAATGCCAATTCATATCTAACTCGCATGCTCATTGATTAGATTCGAAAGAATGCCTGTACAAGTCCACTCACAAATAAATTTTCACAAGTGACTTGCGGGATTCGCGGTCAAAATAATAGTGAGTCATCGCATTTTATTCGCATTATTTTATATTATTGTTTAACTTAGGAATTTGTGTGTATTTTCGATAAGCTCATGTAGTATTGTTATTTTCAAACAATAAAACAAAAGCAAACATTTGTGTGGAATTAATTGCTGTCTATTGACAGTTGACAATTGGTTTTGTCAATTGATCAGCTGTTATGTTAAATGTGACTAATTTAATTTCTGTTTTCACCGGTTACGTGCAAAATTAATTGCGGTACTGCCTGCCTTTGAACTATGTAACTTACTGAAAATAGTTAAATTTTTTGAATGCTTTCGAACCAAACGCAATCAATATAATAATACAAAAGATTTTGTCTCACTTCTAACTAGCGGCGTTATTTGTTTGTGTTGAGTTTTCTAGTTAGAGACGATATGAAGTTGGGAGCGTTGCATCAAAAAGCTAATCAGTGAACAATATAGGAAACATTTTAAACTTGTAGTTGTTGTAGTTGTAGACATTATAAGATATTCCTAGGCTTCGATTATGTTAGGGATAATATGAAATAAATCAAAATTTGATTTCAAAACACAGCAATGAAGTTCTCCATAACTCTGCACACCTCAATCATCTATGCTCCAACTTCTTTAAGGGGTTAGGGGTAGTCAGAATTTTCAAAAAATTAATTTTTTTGCATTTTCGTTAAGTGTAATATCTAAAAAATATTCTCTGAAAACTTTACATTGATCCGATAATTAGTTTTTGAGTGATTCGACAAATAACGAAGAGAGCTCGGGCACTTTAAAGCGCTAGTGGAGTTTTAAAGGAGTTTTTCTCAAAACTATGTTTTTTGAACTGTTGACAACTGTAACTCGAAAACCGCTCAGTAGATTTTAATGAAATTTATACAGCTTTTAGAATACATAATAAACTAAGGCCTGATCGAAGGTTTTCTTTTAAGACCAATTAACTGTTGATTTTTTCCCAAAAATTTAGAAAAAAATTTCTCAAGGCCGCTATTTGTTAATTTTTGAAAAAAAAAAAACAAAATCCTTCGATCAGGCCCGAATTTATCTATTTATAAAAATAATTTTTTTTCGTCCGATTGATTTTAAATGAATCTCCAAGGACTTATGGCTGTCACTGCAAGTATCTTTTTTTGGAACTGGGTCAACACAAGCAACTATAATTTTGGAAATTAAATTTTTTTTTTGAAATTTTCGTGACATCAAGTCAACACATTCTATAATAATGCCAAATTACTACTTTTATAAAATAACACGATTTAATAGCAAAAAAAAAAAATACTGAAAACTCTAATTTTTTGGTGCCTCTGACTACCTCTAACCCCTTAGCCCATCTGAAAAATACATTTCTGGATGTCTACAAGATAAGACTTCGTGACGGCATGTCTTTGAAACTGGTGTGAGGACTTCTCAAATTTGGAAACAAAAACAATTCTAAAGGAGCCCAAATGGGGAATGCGTTCCCTAAGACAGCACTTCGTGTTCTAACTCGATCAACATGGCGGCGGTCTGAGCCGGTGCTCAGGTTATAAGAGCACTTCTTTCTTCGCCAAATGATTCCGCTTTTTCTCCAGTAAGATGATTTATTCGGGAGATTTATTCGGGATAGTGCTCTGTGATTGATTTGCCCTTCTCTTGGTAATCATTGGTGAATTCCTCTAAACAACTTCTCCGGCCGATTTCATTAGTGAATACATGGTTTCTGGGTCTTTATTGCAAATGAGTTCATCCACGTTTCTTCTGATGATCACAAAATCACGCATTAACTCTCTCGAATTTCACTTAAACAGCGTCAAACGCTACTGAGAAGTAGTTTTCCAGCAATCGATGTAAATAGATCATACGTGATGAATTCCCCTAAACGGCCTTTCAGGATGATAAAACAGTCTTCGGAGGACGTTCTTCAAATAAATACAATATTTCGACTGTTCCTTGGGCTCTGCCATACACCAGTAGATCCACGATTCGTCGACGATCAGGAACGCATAAACTTCATGAGATTGGATTCTTCCCCGTAAGCAAACGGAGCATCCATCGCGCTGACAGCTTACTTAAGTTCAATATTTCATACAGGATATGTATGTTTTAAATGTACATTATAGTAACTTTCTCTTGGTGATGAGGCTAAGCATAAACCAATGTTGGTATCGATTTGATAACACTATCCTTGACGTGATAGTTACGCGTGTCGGTACTAATGTCAGGGATTGGTTGATTGACATAGTTGAAAGTAATAATTTTATAGTTTTTCTATAAATAACCCCAAATTAATTCAATAAAAGAAAGATGGAGAGCGAGAGTGGCAAAAAGAGTACTTACAGTTAGCACTTGTAAAATTAATACGAGTAACATATACATAGCCTTCGGTTAATAATATGAAAGGGAATGGTATGTCGAATATGCACCCACAATAACGCTGCAGATATAAAAGTGAAATTAATAAAATAGAAATTTTCAAGTTCAAAACGCCATTATAAATTCCAAAAGGTATCAAACCTCACCAACATACATACATATGTACATATGTACATACATAGACTATGCTAGTTAATGGTGACACCGTTTTCGTGCAGACATTGCTTGCATTTAAATTACAAAGGTTTGCTAGTTGTAACGTGCAGTGCGCAACGTTGTTGGTTTTCACGTTTTATGCTCCGATAGTGCTGCACCAATTATGCAATTGTTTACAACGTGCCATGTCTTAAATTTCAATCTTGCAATTCTTTGACTATGTCTTCCCTTTTTATATTCAGCAGCTTTTATTTACAATTAATGTTTTTGTTTGTATTCTCTCTGTTTACGTTTAGCAATTTTGTTTCATTCGCCTTTTCCATTGTTTGTTTACCTTTGGTCCACTCATTTCCACAAGTTAACTCCTCTGCCGCATTAGCCGCTATTTGTCAGCTCGTTTGTCGATAATTTGCTGCAGTTCGTGTTCCATGCCTCGTTGTTTCCAAGCTTTCGTTAATACATACTTACATGTGTGTGGACACATGGTACACGTAATTTTCCACTTCGTTGCGTACAACGGTGGATGCGTGTCTGCGACTCTTCTACACGCAACATTTCCCAACGCATGGTTCCGGCATATGGCATTCGTCTTTGAATGGTCGAATGACGTGTGAAGTGTGCCATAGCAAATGAAATGACATTACGAATTTGGTGGTTAATTGGTTATGATACGTGTGTATAAATGTTTGTGTGTATAGAGTTGTTTACCTATTTGGGAAAAATTTTAAAATAGGTTTTTTTGTGCATAAAAGCAAAAGATGTAAGCTAGGGGTGTTCGCAGAGTGGGCGCTCAAAGCCGAGCCGAGCGTAAATTCGCGATTTGCGTAAATGTGAAAATGCGCTCGGCTCGGCTTTAAGGGTCGATAGTGCGGGCACCCCAGGCAATGTTAAATTCCATGAAAATAAACGTTCTTTAAACATACTTATATACTAATTTCGAAACCAATTTATCTTTAAGCCTTAAAAAGTAGAACTCCTGTAAGTTAGCAAAAACTTCTTAATGCCGATGAAAATTTGCTTCTGCGTTTAATTTACAAATATTCCCACCGGTTTGATGGGATATCTGAAAGTATGAGCACCCAAGTGGTTGTGTCTCAATCTCTCAAATACAGGACAATCAAGAAGAAAGTGTTGAGACGTTTCCCTTTCGTCTTCTTCCTTTCAGCTTCCTGAGAAGGTAAGATTCTCAAACTTACAGCATGGATGCCAATAGGATCTTAGGCCAAAATGATCTTGCGACAGCGCATGAGCTAATTGTAGCTCAGCGTTCGCCAAGTTCCCTCGAAGCCCAGCCATTCAGTAGTAGAACACACGAGGAGCGGGTAGCACCGACCCGTTCTACATCTACTGAAAGCTGAGCTATAGTAGCCTTTCTGGCTGGCAGCTCATCAGCTAGCCAACGATTCTTCTTTGGCCTGGCACTCATACTAGTCTTACCACAAAGCACCTCGATGCTATTGAGAACGAGTTTAGGCTCTGAACTTGCAGTTAGTGCGGTCAAGGCTAGTATCGCCGCACTGCTGTCACTTCTTTGAAGGAGGCTACACTCTGGTGCAGTAAATCAGCAGATATCTTGGTGGCCCCAACCTCGGCTTGAAAAACACTGCAATAGTCAGGAAATCTGAAACTGATAGCAATGACCAATGGATCCTATGGAGCAGTACAAGGCAACCGATTCCTTCTTTGTTCTCTCTTCGATATTAGGCTTCCACGAAAACTTCCTATTCAGAACGTGTCCTAAATAGTTTACTGAATCCTCAGGTTGCAAACGGATGCTTCCCACCCGCGGCAGTGGTGCGTCTAGGATCTAGTATCTCCTTTAAATATAATCATCTCAGTTTTATTCAGTTTATGGGTTAATGGTGAGGCCACTACTGGCCGCCGCTGAGATATCCCGGCGTCAATTCATATGCGATGCTCAAAAACTTATGGTTTCACAGAGGACTGCATTTAGTAGTCCAATCTTCCAATCTTTTTTCTTTGCGAAGTAATCTATATTTTCTATTGATTACCAAAAATTTTTTACATATGTACTTACGTTAGCTGGTTCACTCTCAAATTTTTTTTAAAACTTTCGAAAGAAATTTTTCTCTTACAATCTCAGTGTTCGATTTACTTTACTAAAATTTTCATATCTTTGAAGTCGTGCGCGGAATCTTAAATTGAATTTCCATCGTTTCTTCACCGTTTTCACCGGATTTTGCTCTGTGTGATTTCTTCTTGTTCACCAAACTGAAATTGTCTCTGTGACATTATAAAAATAAGATTCTGCATATACTCAAAATATCAAAGTTCCAAGCTTTCCAAGCTCATATTTTTAAGATGACCAACCAGAGCCACATTCACTTAATCCAAGTTTTCACTGAATTTTTCTTTACTCAGTACACAGCTATGGTATACATATGTATCTGCATATATGTACATATGTATGTATGTATGAACATAACTCTGTTTATTTGTTACCAAAATTATATCACAATTTTTATTGCATAAAAATAAAAATTACACGAATGCAAACACATAGGTACATCACATGTATGTATGTATACATAAATTCACACATGTACATACATATATATGAATTTAACGTGTATGAAGACACATTGTGCAAAGCCTTAATTAACATGGCAAAATTGAAATGACGACTATGACGTGCCAACTTTTATGAGAAAGTGTTAGCAGTCGTATACGAGTACACACACGATAAATTTTTAATTTTTTTATTTTTGTGCAATAATCACTTGAAGACATGCAACTTCGCTTTTCCAATATCGTTCAGTGGGTTGTATGGCATATGATTTTTATGATGTTAGTGTGTTTCAAAACCCACAACCTGTGTAATCTACCCCCTTCATGAGCTGCTAATTGACCTTTGACCTTGTGTATGTTATTTTTATGCAAAGTGGTGAATAATCAAATAAGAAATTGTAGTTGATTTTCAATGTCTATCGATTATTTCACTTTTAATACCATGCCTTTCGTTAAATGTTTCGGCATTCATATTTCCTTCGTTGTTTAGTGCCACACAAATGCGCTCACAGTGAAATACTTTTAAAATGTATACGAGTTATGTTAATGGGAGCGTAAAACAGCTGTTGTAAAGTGACTGAACTGAACTAATGTAGAATATACTTGTATGCCCCGAAAATTTGGAAAAATTTGAAGAAAACTTTGGAGTACAGAATGCTTAAGTTAGTAAAGCAAAAAAGAAACGTATTTGGCTTTATTTATATGAAGTGGCGAAATTAATTTTAATGAAGTTTGAAATGGTGAAATTGATCTCATGTATGCCTGCGTTCCTGTAATTAATTTTAATCCACCTTGGTGCCAGTTGACACGAGATTCCAAGAAATAAAAATATAATCATTTAATATACATATGTATAATATAAACAAGTTCCGTCAGATTGCTATAGACAAATTATACACAAACTCAGTCCATTATGGTTGTAGTTCACTGTACCGTAGTGTTTGTGTGGCTATTTATGTATATTCAAATCGTTTGATATTTTGTTTAAGCTGTTTAAGCTTTCATGTAAATATGTTTAAATCTTTTAACTAAGCGTTGGTTTTCAATGCTTTGTCGACACACTTGTTTCACTTAATTATCTTAATGGTAAGATTTTAATTCATCATTATATTTAGTGCATGAAAATATAGTCATTAATATTGTATACCTCAAAATCTAGTTTTACTTAAGGGCAAATACATTAAAAGTAACTTAAAAAAATATATTATTATTATATTTTTATTACAGAAAAAAATAAAAATTAAAGTCACTCACCATAGTGCTATTTTGGCTGGAATAAAAAAAAGATGGATTGAATTAATATTGCATATATACTTTTTACATACATAGATAGTAAAATTTTTGAAAAATATATTACTCAAAAAATGATAAAATATCAGAAAGAGAACAGCAACTTGGTTAAAAAAGTATAATTAATTTTCGCAATTTTTGGGTTTCGAGATAATTTACTTATGTAAATAAATCAGGCCACTGACATACCCCAATAACCACGTTCTAGTAAAAACGGCCGTCGTTCAATCGCGGTAAGCCGGATTGTGGCCACGAAGGTTTTGCAGACAGGGGGCTTCATCTATTATGAGCTCCTTTCTTACGGCAAAAATCATAATTCAAACCCGGATCGTCTGACAGAAGCAATCGCTAAGAAGTGGCCAATAGGAGAAGAATTAAAGCCTCGCTTATTTGACTTAATTCGAATCACTCTTAACTAAATTTAATGCAAAATTAGTGGATTCTTTTTTACAAGCCCTTTACTATAGTTTAACATTGTATTGAAGAGTGATCGTGGACAAAAATATTGGAAAACAATTTCGTCTATCTTTGATCTCGATATCCAAATTATCCAATATCGCACAATAACACTGTTTATTGATTGCTTTGCCATTTTGAGGGAGTTGAAGAAAAGAATACCAAAAATTCTTGCTAAAGCCTTGGCAGCCCAATTTCAGCGGACAGCATTCAGCATTGCCAATTTGACTCAGTTGTATCCTTGGATCCATATTTCATCAAGTCAACACAGAAATTAGTTTTTAAAGACTTTGAGTAGTGCCAGAATGACCTTTGACAGCGGACATGATTGCTTTTTGATAGAATGCATTGCATGCAATGCTTTTTCATTTGTAAAAATTCCTGAATGATAAAAGGCGCTCCTCCAACTTGCTTAACGAAAAAACGCAGAAACTTTTTATTTAATGGGGAATGTTTATTATTATTCGAAAGAAGATTATCTCTTTCAAATGATGGCCGTGGCTAAGTCTCAGATGGTCCATCCATAGAGTCCAATTTTCGATGACTCGTTCGAGCATTTCGACTGGCCTACTAGCGAATGACCCGCGTGATGTTTTGCTCCAAGGCCTGAATCGAAGCGGGATTGTCCACATAGACGAGAGACTTTACATATCCCAACAGGAAAAAGTCTAACGGTGTGATATCACACGATCTTTATGCCCAATCGACCAGCACAAAACGTGATGCAATGTGTGGGAAATGGCACCGACTTGTTAAACCAAATGACACCGATATCACGAGCTTCAACTTCAGGCATCAAATAGTCGGTTATAATGGCATGATAATAGTCAATATTAATTGTTACGTTTTCACCGGCATCATTTTTGAAGAAATATGAACCGATGATACCACCGGCCCACAAACTATACCATACCGCTGTTTTTAGTAGATGAAATGGCTCAAAGACGTCGCATATTCTTGGAACTTTTCAAGAGCCCATAGAGCGAAGCGATGTCACTTGGGAAGGTCGAGCGGCTTCAGTTGTTGTACAAGCCGTTCCATACGTCAGTCCGAGTTGATGCGAACGGAGCTGAATCAACTCTCTACGGTCTTCGTGTACACTCTCAGCGACGACTACTACATTTTCTTCACTGCGTGCTGGACGTGGTCTATTCGGTCGAGTATTTTTCATCAATGAGTGCGGGGTCTCAACATGGGTGTTGGTGTCTCATTTGCAGAACGTGACTTTTTGTAATAAAGTGGAACGATTTGTAAACGTTGTTCAGACGTAAGTCTTTTCATCATGAAATGCCAAACAATACTGAACAAAAATAACATGACAGCTTGACACGATTCCCGCGTGATCTGTCAAAAAAAGGCTATTGAAAAGAGTACCTCTGCTTGAATCAACCGATATAAACTGCGCCCACCTTTGAAAAGTTAATAATGTTAACTAACTACAACACGGTTTTATATGGCACGATCTCTCGATCAAACATGGACTTTTCAACACATATCGTGCCTATATCACTACCAAAGTTGAGCCAGTGACAAGCGTGTTTGAGATTTTTTACGATCTTGGACTACTATGTAAAGTATATAAAGTCCTTTGAGAAACCATAATTTAGAACTCTCGTAATTAGATTTGTACGTCGACAAAGCGCTTCGAGGGCAATAAAAATCGGGTTAAGTATTTATTGTCTATTCCTATCAGTTCAGCGGGATGTCTGAAAGTATAAGTTCCCAGGTATTTAGGATTTGATCTCCCAAAAACGAGACAGTCACGAAGGAAGTGTTAAAATGTTTTCTACCTTGTTTTCCTTCAAAAAAGGGTTAGGATGACTTTTCATGTCATATTTTAGTTAAAAGAGCTGAAGTTGATTTCAAAACTTTTCTTAGCTTTAAATATTAAAAAAATGTAGTGAAGAATCTCTTTATAGAAAAACCTTTCTGATAACAGAATTATATTTATTATTACTATTATTTTAGCAACATGTATGTATGTTGAACCAATCAGCTACTGACTCTCATTTCGTACACAAAACAAAGTGATTAAACTCAGTATTATCAATCAGAGTATGAACATTACAAAAATATTTCTAACTAAGTATACAAATTGTCTTAAATACATAGCATTACTAAATATAATGTATTACTTGTTTACTTCGAATTTAGCAAAACCAGATTAATTGCTTTATTCAGATATGGGGGCAATTTCGCCGAGACCTTCCCGAATACTTAAACAAGTGTCTGTGTCCAGATTATTCTGTCTGCGGATGTCAAAACATCTAATTATTTTACAATCTCCGACATTTTAGTATATAATCGCATAACTATATGTATGAGGATCATAAAATAAATAGTACAGTATTTATTAAATATGAAGTGTGCTTAGTTAAGTATATTTATTGCTTAGTGTTATGCGTTCAGCCTTATTTTCATGGAGTGCTTGTGCACTATTTATTTATAACAATTAAAGATAATTTTTAAAGTAAACAACTTGTTGGTGTCTGTGGTTCAACAAACTGGAAATACTATTATAAATATACATACATACATACATAAGTATGTACTAGGCAAAGTTGTCAGTCTAGTAACTCGCTAAAGTTTTTTTGCTTTTTCGCCTTTACGTAGAACTAGAAAAATCTTCGTGAGCAGTTTTTCATTGAGAGCGAGCGCAAAGTAGACATAACGGAATAACACAAATGATTGTATGTGGTTAGTAATAGACAGATCAGCGTTATCGCATGGAAAGTGTATAGTAAATAATCAAATCTCGAGTCATTACGATAAAAGTGAGATTTTGTAACATGATTTATGAAGATGCCAGCAACGTGGCATATACATATGTAGGTATGGAGTGCACAGAAACTACTATTGTATAATATACAAATTCCATAGCATCTTGCACCCGGCACCGAAAATGAAGCCTCGTGTGTTGCATTGTCGAGAGATAATTTTTATCAGCATCAATGTAAAACGAAGTATGCAGTATTATCACTACATATACGTGTATGTATGTACATATACATATACAAGAATACATGTTCTATATAATTTCGATCGCGGTAAACAAGTTCGTCGTTGTAAAAGAATTATTTGACAACCACTGATATGAAGCTTTCCTTCGTGTAGCTGAAGCACATTACAATGTATTGGTGGCTAAAACACTTTATTTATCCAAGGTCCGTGAATACCTTTCCAACCCGTTCACTGTATATTGCTTATATAAAAGTATTTTTCATTGAAATCCAAACACATTGAAAACAAGAATTATTAATTGAAATATTGGTAGGTAAGATTTTTTTTGCTCAGACACGTCTGTCCTTTCATTAGTTAAACGGATAACCTAAATAAATATTTAGATATAATGCCAAATGGTTTAAATATGAGAAATTTGCTGGACAAAAATTCCACCGAACCCAATCTAAAAGCTCTTTAAACATAGCGAGCGGAAAGTGGCGAAACGAACACTTCTTATATTTTATACAAATTGTATTTAAGGTCCTTAGTGTGATATGAAGATGATAATATACTTAAAGACATCTTGGCGTTCAAAAATTAAACTGACCGTGGATTCCTTTTCCAAATGACAAACTCCGATTCACATTTACTACTTAAGCAGAAATTATCTCTGCCTGCAAACAGAACTTTCTTGTTGAAATATAAGCGATCCTGGAGACAGAAATTGATGCATAACACTTTAGCTGCAGCTATGGGGAGATCTCTCAATTTCTGTAACCGAGTGAATACCTTTATTTAGACGACACAAAATATTATATAATTCAATATAGCAGAGTAACGAATTTTTGTGGGGTATTTTGACTGTAGGGTATCCATTATGTATTATATGTATGATTAATTGTTAGAGTCAAATTTAACCCGCTCTCTTTCCTCTCTACTTTCCTCTGTACTTTCCCATATGCATAGCTACTCATGATCACATTAAATTACAAATTCCTTCGAATATTGTATTCTGAGTACATTTCGTAAGCCCACATGTTCGGTCAAAATGCAATAAATCGATGCTTTCGAGGTGTTCTATTCCATTTCCAAGAATTTCAATGATGATTTCGGCTGATTTTTGATGAATTCACACACAGTTTCGATGGAATTTCCGGTGATCAAGGATTTTGATTGGCCCACATGTTGATCGTCATTTATGTCCTCACGACCACTTTGGAAACGTTGAAACCACTCGTGCACTCCGCTACGAGATAGTCAGTCAACGCCATAAACTTGCTTCATCAATTGAAAAGTTACAGTAAAAGTTTCACCAATTTTAAATCACAATTTAATGTTGGCTCTTTGTGCGAAGCTCATTTTCGCGCCGATAACACAAACATACTGACACTTTAAATGCAATAACTTCACTTCCAATCGATTAAATGTCATGAAATTCTCACTGGACAATCGATAAAGATAGCAGATTCTAAAGCACATATGTATATTTATATATATATGGCGCCACCAGGGGACGCTAGATTCAAAAAGCCCTGTTTATTTGGAATGCACCTTGTATATATACATACATACAAGTATGATGTGGTGAATTAAATTTGAAGCTTGGAACCGCATGGCGTATGAGTGATATTCAACAAATGAATTTGTGGTACTATAGGAGATTAACATAATTAATTGTTTTTTAATAAAACTTTTACAATAAATTTACAAGTTTTTATTAACGTGATTTCTACCAACTATCCACCGAAAGGGCTTCACCATCACACGACTTTTGCGGTTAATGAAAAGACTAATGGAGTAAATGCTCAGAATAAGTCCGATAAATAAGTATTGAGAATAAATAGGTTACGCACCATTAATGTTGAAAGCTTTTCAAATGCCGCATAGAAGCTTCAAATGAATAAATCTCAGAAGTATAACTTTTAAAATAAATGAGGTCACATACTCATAGAAATGCGTGAATGAAACTGTCACAACTGCCATATACAATTTAAACTGTTTAAAGCTTGTACTATTTTGCATGAAAAGGATTTCAGCTCCAAAAGAGTAAAAATTTCATATAATTATGAGCCTATATTTGCACATACACATATATACGAGTACACCTATTTACATATATAATCATGCGTATATTTATTCTGGCTTTTGCTTTTATATGTACATTCACTATAAATAGAGCTAGCAGGTAAATATGGATTTCAAAATAAATGCACGAAGCTAATCTTTAGATGGCCATCAGCGTGCTAAACATGCCAGCGCTTACTCTACCCGCATAACTAGGACACTTCTTAAGGGTATACTGGGCAAAGGTATGAACGCTTCTCCTTTTCACTTTTATCGGCGTTTGAGGTGCGGTTGTTATTGGACATACATACATCCGAAGATTTGGGTGGATGTATGTTTAGATACGTGTTTATGTATTAGCTTTCAAAGTTGTTGATTTCAATACGAACTAAGTCAAGCGCCTTTATCTTAAAACTAAAAGCATTTTCCTTTCAGTGCTTTTGCAATGTTGACTTTTGGTTAATAGATTTTTGTATATGTATATATAGGGTGTTTATAGAAGTTTAAAATTGCTTAAAGGAAAGCGTCAAACTAGCTGAAGCATACTACAGAGTTGACAGTCTTAGGCCACATAAAAAACTGGGTGCATTCGATCACATAGACCCGGTTGTCGTGCGGTGGTTTTCAGTTATAATCGTTCCTGACTTAACCGGAACGTAAATATCAAGTAATAGATCTATGGTTTGACTACGTCAGACGTTTTTTATGGAAAACCTGAAGTAATTGTAATCTGAGGACAGTTTAGCCAGTGATGAGAAACTAGAGGAAAAGCGGCATTTTGACGGTCCTTTAATCGGGAAAAATTTGACCAAAAGTCGCCGTTCGGAGGTCATATACCCGTTATTCTCATCAAACACTAAATGTCAACAAGTTTAACAAACCGGTTGAACAGCTAGAATACCCTCACCCACAAGTAATTTTTTATAATCTCTATATGTACATATAACTAAACCTAAAAACCTAACCGGCAAAGGCTCGCATTCAACAGAAACAGTTCTTCTAGATCTTTCAGACAGATAGCTGTCATATTATACTTGTAGTTCTGCGATCTAAAAAAAATGATCAGAGACTGTAGCGTTGCCTTGGAAAATAATTTCGTGAAGATATCTTGTCAAATAAAAAAGGATTTTATACAAGAACATTTTACTTTTGACAAATCGGTTTGAATGACAGCTATATCTTATAGCAGTTCCGGCAACAAACAGTTTTTTTTTTGGGGGGAAAAGGACGTGGACGATATTTCAAAAATTGAGGAAGTAGTTCTCGTATAAACCGATCGTCATGGGTGCTATAACACTATCTTGACCACTTTTTTCCAGAATTTGATGATCTCTATTTCTCTGTGGTTATGTTAAGGGGTTTCCTCGGGTTAAACACTGCATTTTTTCAAAATTTTTTTTCACATAAAAATTAAATATTTTATTAGAATTTCTTTTATACAAATATACTACTGCACCATTAACAAAGAAATTCTGAAATTTTTTGGAAAAATATTATTATATTTTAAACTCGGCTATTGTGACACCATTTCCGGTGACGCCTCATAAGAAAGATGCGGTCGCTTTGGCAGGATAAATTCTTAAAGATCCATCTAAAGTGCAAAATACGTGTTTTAGTTATAAGCTTAACTTAGAACTTGGACAAAGGAAAAAAACTGAAAATTGGATTTTGGGGAGGCATTTTTACAAACAAAAATAAAAATTACAGTGAAAATTACGCGACATTTGTTTTTTAAATAGTTGTATTCGAAAAAAGTCCTGCGTTCAAGTCTTTAAGAATTGTATCTCAAAGACCAGTATAAAATTTCATGAAGGTCGGTTGAGTAGCTCTCTTGAAATCGTGCCAAACGACTTCAAATACACAGTTTCGAAAAAAACGCGTTTAAAGACGGCGCACTAGCCCAGCCAGTCTCGAGCGCAAGGCTGTATCTCCGGAACTATTAATCGGATCAACTTGAAAATTTAGGACAATATTGTAGAGGTCTTGTAGAATTTAATTAGATAAAAAAATGTAATTTTCTGAAACTCGTAAACCCATGTAACCCTTTAAATCAAAATAAATGCTCGACGAGCTCGATACTAATATTTAATGCACTATAGCCGAAATTCCAGACGAAACCCTGGGAAAGCGAGTGAAGAGTACAAAAGGAACGGTGCAAGCCATTTGGCCGATATTTTCCTGCAATCATAAATGATATAAAATTATGTGGATAACGAAAAAAAAGAAGCCATTTTGACAAAATTTGATTGTGATATTTCATTTTAACATCACTTCTTACTTACTAGTAGACCCTTTATGTACTTTACAATGGCTTCGACGTTTCCTTCTGGGTATCACATACTTCGCAGCAAACTGTTCAGGGTATAACAAATCCACATTTTGGTTATTTCAATCGTTTTCCATTTTAAATAAATTCCTGAAAACAAAACAAAACTTTGTTTTGTATATTCGCATGTTTTAAACGGGTTTCATATAGGAGACTATGATTTTGCAAATAAGCTACTATATGTAGATAGCTATAGCTTTCGTCTGTTCCCTACACCAGTTCGCATTGATAATCCTATGAGATTCTTTACTTTGCACACGAAAGTATGTAAATATGTATGTAGTGGTACTGAATCTTTGAAGATTTTTTTCTTTTCAGTATGAGATAAATATTGTTTTGCAAATTGCTTTTGCAAATTTGGACAACCATAATACATATGCACACATGCGTGTGTGACGCCTATTTGTCGAGACAAGAAAGCCATTTATGTTTAGTCTTCAAGTAAACTAAGTTCAGTTCCTTAATATATGCTTTCGCAATAAAATTTTATTATATGACGTTTATTAACTTGCACTAGTTTTGCTAAGAATATTCTACAAAAATAATTTATACTTATGTACTCATATCAGTAGTTGTTTTTCAAATAAATAGAAAAAATATATTCGAATGTGATGGGTACACTTGTATTTAGTGGTGTTGGATTGTTATTTAGAAATTATATAGAGCAAGGTATTGCGTTATCATTATATAATTAATAAGAATAATATAAAAGCAGACGACGTCGGATTACCGAATATTATCTAGATAGGTATAGATTACAGACTTCCGCGCAAAATGTCGCAAAAATTATTGTAGTTTTGGTCACCTAAAAGTCGGTGCAGTTCATGAATCTCCGTTCTTGAAAAAGTTAGAGAAAATGTGATCTCACGTCAGAGGTTTTAAACATCTCCTAAGCATCGATTCATCACATTTTGGTTAGTGTTTTGGGCATGAAGCGTATTCATCTAGACTTATACCATAAGATCTGAATCTTTCGAAAAATTGGCGTCAAGTTGTGCTCGCAAAATATGCTTGACAAGGTAGTAAAGACTCTATTATTTTTAATCAGTCTGGTCACACTTGATCACAAGGTATTTTCTAAAGAAGCCAAGCCTGAAACAATGTTTCGAAGTTATCACAAATTGATCCAACTTGCTATCATGTACTTATAGTTTCTATAACAATATACATATTCGCTCTAAAGATGAAAATGTGAGATAGAATTTGGCGTAAAAAATTGATTAAAACCAGGCATTTCTCAAAATTGTTGTACTTATTTAGAATAGATCAACATATCCCTTGATAGCAATACATAAAATATGCTATTGAACATTTGTACCAATATACATACATTGAAGTATCTAAAGTCTCTGAACTCGCAACACATTTCACAATACCCGCACATATTTGCAATAAACAGAGCAAAAGTTATGCAGAAACCACAATGAAACTTAATATATTGCTGTGGTTCATCCTTACCACATCTAAAAATATAATTTATTAGTTAATCAACTATTGATTGATGTAACGCAAGTTGGGGTAACTAAATGATTGGGTCATTGTGGTAAGCTAAGAAATTTAAGTACTCGCATGTATACTTTTATACTTATGTACATACGTAAATACTATACATACATTTCGTATAAAAAAAGTGTGCACTATAAAGGAATTGTAATGGTTTGAAAGGCAAGTTCATATAGACATTTGTATATACTACTACATTTAAATTACGAGAACTATTACTTAATATATAAAAGTAACTTTTGACTGGGTTGGCAAATGCGGGAGCTCTATAAATTTTATATATTGGAAAAATGTATCGTATTTTTGTTAGATCGGCAGATTTTGACCAAACTTTAGAATATCATAATATAGACCAATAGAAGAATATCTGCTAACTTTTTAGTGGTCAAAGTTGCTCCGTTGTTTTTTGGCGCGCACTTTAAATTGAGATCAAACAAAAAATGACTTTTTCTTTTATTTTTTAACTACCTCAAAATTGAGTGAAAACAATTTTTAAGTTATCCAATTTTATGTAAAAAAATCTCCGCTTTCTGACAAAAATACTTTCAAAATCCAAAAAAATTTTCAAAATCCAAAAAAAAACATTTTTTTTCCAAAAACCCGGTTTTTTGAGCTTTTCCTATTTTTCCTATTTTTCAAAATTGACCTTTCCATTCGATTCCTCGTTAAATTTTACATAAGAATCAGTGTTCAAAAATATGAGACTCTGATCCCATGAACAGCAAAAAAAAAAATGCAAAGTTGTCGCTATACGGCGCATATTTTTATGAATGAAGACAGTGATTTCTTCTTAATTCAAGTCTAAGAATACAATTTACACATTTACCTCTTTCACACAACCTTCTAAGCGAACACACTGCAACCATTTAGTATTTTGTTTTTTTGAATAATTTGTAACCAAAATTGATTAGAATTTCAAAATAGATTTTCTAAAAATCTTAACTGATCCAGTACACCTTTTTGGGAATGAAATTAGAAATCAAATACCAACCCAACCAATTCAAATCAATTTAGTTCAGCTTGCCACGAAGTTTGTACGAGCCAGAACTTAGAATACGAAACACAGAGAAATTCCTCATAAGCGGAAACCCACTCTCGCAGTTTTGTCTGGCTAAGAGAGAATTGACCATATATGGGGGCGTGGCAAAAACGAGTGTTCGAAATGTATTCTTAAAGTCAGAACCTGTAATTCAGAACTACATATACATATTTCTATTGAACTAATAAATGAAAGCTTATATAATATCAGGCAGAAGTGAATGAATGATAATTATGCCATTAGTTTCCGATAAACCACCGCAAATTAGACGGCATCAGCGTAAGACAATTTGTTTGCCGTGATCATTTGATTGGTCTTGAAATTTGAGATGTGCGGCTATGAGGACTGTCCTTGATGGGGAAATTCACTGTGTACTTATAATTGTATCTATACCATCTATCTGTCTTTTTTTAGATATCGATCTGAAATTTTATATATGTCCTTTTCTACTGAAGGAACTCTTCATTTGTTGGACCCGCCGCTAACGGACGGCTATATCATATTGCTGTCATACAAACTGAACGATGAAAATCAAGCTCTTTTATGGAAAACTTTTTTAATTGATAAAATATCTTCATAAAATTTGGCATAGGTTATTGTCAAATGCAACAGTATAATTTCCGATATCAGTTTTTTTATGCTAATACCGAATATTTCCTAAAATATAATCAATTTTGAGTCAAATAGTATTTGCAATAAATTAAGCAACGCCATTCGCTCGAAATAAATACATATATTTATGTATCAAAAAATATAATTTTAAAACAATTTTAACAACCTTATATCATACAGTTCTACTGATCTGAAAATTTCTATTTATGATCGAAAAATCAAAAAAAAAAAAATTATTGAAATCATTAAAACGAATAAATTAAATAAATAATAGGTATTCGAAAGAGTTAAAAATAGTAAAATAAGTTGCTTTAAAAAACAATAATTTTATAAAAAATGTCACTGACTTAACAGGCCACCCTCCTAATGGGAACCATTTTGTTTTCTCAGTACTAAATTCCTAAACCAATCAAAGCTTGGCGATGTAGTGATAACAAGGGTGACAGAAAATCATTTTCAATAGGAGACACTATTTCTGACACGATTTACTATATACAATGCATTTAGGTGGTCCAGCATTTTAGTCATACAAAATCTTATCTACAGACAGTTATGCATGGACATAAGTATGTACTTACCAACATACATATGTACATATGTATGTATACACTCTGTATGAGCTCATATGCAAACTGCGTACTTTAGAATTGGCAAAACAAAAACAATCGATTATTGCAATCATAATAAATTCCAGAATATGCTTGTAGCATGTTTATGCTCATACAAGTAAACATATGTATGTATGTATGTCTCCCTTCTTTCTAACCTTAATTGTCAATCATAAACCGTCTGCTTATCATTAAGCACTATAATCGTACTGAAATGATACATGCCCACTTGCGATGCGGTATACAAATATCTGTAAGTACATGCGTTCAGAGTAACTAACTATAAGTGATCGGAAATATCGTATTTGGTTATATTAACTAACATTAGATATGCTATGCTACGCTGGTGAGGAAGCCATAATAATGCCGGTTGTTGTCGCCCTTTCTGCGTCAGTGATCGGTTCCTGTTCGAACGAATGCAACAACTTTTGCAATTGCTCTAAAGCCCTGTCGGACAGAGTTTTCATAGAATGACAGCAGATTTTTTGACATTAGGAATAAATACAAGTGGTGTGACAATTTTTTGTTGTTATGTCTGATATGAAGAAAATGTAATATTGTTAATTCAGGGGAGAATATTTCATTAGCAACTATTTTCCACATTTTGACTCGTCTTTACAACTTTTAGAAAGGTATTGAGAGTAACGAAATTTTCGAAGTTCCTATTTGAGCTCTAACATACGTAGATATACATAAGTATGTATGTACATATAACTGAAATTCTCTGTAATTCCGCATTACAAAGTTTGCTTGCTGCTCAGTTACTTAAGATGCAATTCGTGCAGTACGAGTGGGCGTGTGCATGTATTATAGAGATTTGATTTCAAAACTTTAGTTAAGTAGTTTAACAGTTATTTACATTGTGCTTAAAAATCTTCTTGCTTTGTCTACTTAAATTGCATAAATTGGAAATTTTCATAAAATAGACAAGTTTTTAGTGGTAAAAAGTTTATGATCAAAGCTTGGAGCTACTGAAAGCGGTATATTTAACGAAATCAAGGACCATTTTTATAAAAAAAAGAAGAAAAAAAAACGGGTAAATTTTTAGCATGTTTATTCAGTTTTAGTGGGGTCCGATCTGAACAATTTATTAGTATAACGGTACCTTTGGTAATAATATTTACATGCGACATCTCGTGAAGAAAGCTGAAATCTGAGTTCAAAAATGTGTAGTTCAAGTATAAATCCCTCTTTTTGAGATAAAATAATGCTGCAAACCACAGGTAGGAGAGGTGAAAGTCTAAGGAATATGCCTATTATTAGTAAGGAATCGTCTCAGTGTGTCCCGCCGAAAAATTACTGATTTTCCCAATTTTTTTTAATGTTGAAACTAACTAATGTTAAAATTAACTAATCGGTTTCGGTTATCGTGAAGAATATGGATTTTTAAAATTAACTAATCGGTTTCGGTTATCGTGAAGAATAATGATTTTTTTTATGTACATTTATTGTGTGTATAATAGTTAAATAAATTGTTGAAATGACCTGTAAAAAAAGGTCCTGTGCGATGTCCACGATTGTGACCGTAATTTTGATCTAAAATAAAAATTTCAAGAAGATTATTAATCTTTAGGAAAATCGCTATTGCGCTACCGAAGCTTTTTTTTGAAATCTGACAAAATGGCGGCGATTTTTTCGACAGTTTTTCGTAGAAAAAATAGGAAAAAATAGGAAGATTAAAAAAAAAACAGCTTCCATAGCGCGATAAAAATGTTCTCTACAAATTGAAACTAGATATCTTCAAAACTCTTCCTTTCAAAGTGGAAACCGTTTAGAAAATCACCATTCTGAGGGACGGAATAAACAATTCCTTTGAAATTCCACCAAACAGACAACACAAACTTTTTTGCTGACTATCGGCCTTCGAAGTGACTTGAGCTTCATCAACCATTTCAGACCATGATCCACTGTTCGTCGCAAGTAATAATGCACTTCAAAAATTTATCACTTCTTTTATGTTTGATAAACAATTCAAAGTCGTTAATGCGACAAAGCAAATTTCGTTTTGAAAGAATCTGAGAAACCTATAAATCAACCTTCGAAATTAATCCTAAACGTTTCATGAGCGTATGAATGGCCACGAGACAAATTTCATCTTTGAGCAAGCTACATTTTTTTAGTGTTCTTATTCGATAATTTGCATGGACCCACGGCTATATTTTAGTCAAATCAATTCCAGGACATGCACCATGTCCTCAAGATCGAAATTGCCGGAAGAAAATTTTGCAAGTCAATTTTGGCATTGGGGTTCGTTCAACACATCTGCTAGGTAAAACAGTAAGATAACGGTAAAGCGATTAAGTGTGAAGTGGATGTGGAAAATTTCAATAAAATCAACTGTTGTTAGCTAATGAAATCACTTAGTGGACGATCCAATAGAAAAAAAAAAATAAATAAAAAAGAATTTATTTCTAAATTTCAAAGGATTTATTTCAATAAATAATTTATCTGCATAATTACAGGTTTTAAATGCTTTAAGGTATTTAAAATCACTTCAATTTCTTCATCCAGAATATGCTTCTGTAGTTATTTAAAAACTAACCACTTCATAACCGATTTTCTAACTAGAAACTATTTAAGCATAAGTCTGCAGTGTGAGTTTCTTTCCAGTGTGTAGGGTAAAAATGCAGTTTGCCATCACTCATGAGTTGTGTTCCCAGAATGTGTCAATGCCAAAATTGTATGTATGTATTCCTTATATTTATGAATTAGTAGATAATTAATATAAAAAATCTATACGGGTGAATGAAATTATTCTCAATGATTAATACTATCGTATTGCATACTTGCAATCAGTTGCATATTCACACCCAACACATTAGATTGCTGACCTTATATTTTATCGCCAAAGAAATGATGTTAATGCCAATTTTCAAAGATCGCCCGACAACTGCTTAATCATACAGTGGACTCAATTATTTTCAACAAGCCGCGGTATTTTCAAACGGACTTATATTTTTATATTTATTAGCATAACTAATACATACATACGTACCAATTGCATCTACAACTTTACATAAGTATGTAAAGAAAATATTTTTTATAAAATATGTGATAAGCCTTCTAAATTAATTCTATTTATGAGCGAGCATAGGTACATACATACATACATATGTATGTAGGTATAGTATGTACGCCTTATCCCTTGAATTTCTTTTTTGATCGTTCTCAAATGTACTCAATACCAATTGTTTGTAGTTCAAAAGCTACGCCGAATTGAGTATCCCGCGTATGTGCATTCTAATAAATAAATATAGGTATAAGTATATATATATAATACATTTTTTGCATGGACATATGTACATACATATGTATGTGTCATTTTCATGTTTTTTTTTTGTAGAAAAGAGGGAAAGAAAGGCTAATTGTCAATGAGATGATATGCATGAGTGAAACTCAAATTTGGAATTTAACTCATTATTATACCCTTGCAACCTGTTGCTACAGAGTATAATAGTTTTGTTCACTTAACGGTAGATATGCATATCGCTTAAGGGGGAAGTAAGGTATTTTTTTTTGCATTTTTTATTTTATATTAATGTACACTATCTTAAGATTATTCTGTGAAAATTTGAGAGCAATTAAAGCAAAATTGAGATAGAAGATATGCACTTGTAAGTCTCCACCCTCCGATTTGATTGTGAGCGTCTGTGAAACTTTAAACGTGTTTTAACTCACGTTTTCAAAGTCGGTGCCCCTCATAACTTCAAAACTACTGCACCGATCCTTTTGAAATTTTAAACACTATTTCTGTACATATTTTACAAGGTAACGCTGGAACGCTTTTTTTTGTTCATTATTTTGATTTCGCAATAACAAATTAGCCGATTGTTTTCCCAAAAAAATTGGTTTTTCACTTCAAAGTCTTCGAAAAAATTCAAAAATTGGAATTTCAGAACAACCCTTACAGCGTTACCTAGGAAAAACTATTATCTAACGAATGAGCTTTCATTTTTTAATTTCGGATGATCCAGCAACGAGTTATGAGGGGCACCGCAATTCAATTTTTTTTCGAGACCCGTCCGGACAATTGCTGCCATTGCCGTATTTTTTAATATTTCATTGTAAAAAATTGATAAGATATTTTTCGAATGTCATACTTCATTGGTTGGATAAATGAATTTTAACTGTGTCGTCAGGAAAAAAATCACAAAAACATGGCTATTTTCGTATGATTTGACCTTACATTTTGCACAAATTATTCCTTTAAGGTGGCATACCTTATGCCCAAAAATTGTCCAAATTCAAACAAAAATGTTCAATCCCCTAGGTATCGAATAGGTGGAACCCAGTATCTATAGTTGACTTTTGACCGAAAATATATGGGTTATGTATGGGATATACAATTGAAATTTAGAGGGAATCCTTTCCTGACAACAGTATCTCTACAAAAATGTGTTGAATCGGATCAATACATCCCTGAAAATCCCATATACCTTCCGGAAGACTTTAAACTGCATATGTCGACCAATTTTTGTGCTATGTCGATGTAAAGGAAAGAGCGTGTTTTACTGATAACAGTGTCTCTTCATGTTCTTTAGGGAACATTTTTTTAGTATTATACAAGGTCTGTCGCAAAAGAAACAGAACTGTTAAAAAAAAAACAACAACAAATTTATATTTTTCAAAATTAAAATTTTTTTATTCAAAGTAGTTTCCTTGTGCTTCGATACAGCGTTTAGCCTGGTCAATTAGCATTTCAAATGAGTGTTTAAGGTCATTTTTCGGAATGCTTTTGAGAATATCGATCGTCGCTGATATGTCCTGAAACCAGTGTCCTTTCAATATGGAGTTTTTTGTCAAAAAATCAGTGACAAGCGTCGACCGATCACACGGCGCATTATCGTGCAACAGGCGCCAGCACCCTGCCTCACGGTATTGCGGTCGTGTATATGGCATGATAATAGTTAATAGATAAAATCGGGTCGAAACTACCCCAACTCCCATATACTACATACTGGCTTTGATTCCTGCAAGTGGCAAGAGTATAAAATGTTCAGTTGCACCCGAACTTAGCCCTTCCTTACTTATTTTTTCTTACATTTCGTGCAAAGGAATTTTATGGAATTTTTTATTAAACAAATTTTTAGATTTGAGTTATAATATGTACATATATAGTATACCACATAAAAAAGTACTTTAAGCTTTTTTTTTTAACTCGTACTCCAACTAAAACTCTTACTCAAGAGTACACTGAAAATAAAATTTTCTAATCTTATGTAAGGAAAAGGCCTTTGCTTTCAAATTTCTATTTCTTAAATCGCAACGAAATCATTCAAAATGTTGCCTAGTGTATTCTGAGTGTACTTTATTGAGAATGCAAGCATTTGAGTGACATAAAGTGTCGTAGAAAATTTGCTACTGCGATGATAACATCAAAAAAAGGAAAGAAAATTGTCTCGGCAACAGACTCAAACCAAAGTATCTGATATGTATGTAAATAGAACATCAGTAGAAATAGTCGTTATCGAAACACAATGAAGAGTTATTGCTCAGTTTTCGTACTCGCCAGATCTAGCGTACGCGACTTTGATCCTGTTTCTAAAACAGCATTAGCCTAAGCGAGTTTCTGCAGCTCATAAAAAAAATTTGCTGAAGGATGGAAAGAATATCTTCTATAGGTCATAAAACATATATAGTTTATGGAAATTTAATAAATAGTCGTTACGCTCAAAAGATGGTTATTTTGAAGGCGATATTGACATTGGAAGCTGAATTTTTCAAAAGTATACTTATGGAAAAATGGTATTGAGATTTTTGGCTGAGCATCTTCTCGCATTTTGGTCAACTTATCTCAACAAACATTTAGAGACTTGCTGGATTTTTATAAGAAGCTAATAAAAGTGTGTTTATCAGCAGATAAGAAGTTGTGGATAACATCTGGATTAGGACTCGTATCCACAAACCAATGATAGTTCCAAGGTCTCAACTTTAAGCTATAGACTTCTACGTTAGCAAAGAAGCTAGCCGTGAATTTTATGCTATTTCTGAGTTCCGGCGGCGAATAATTTAAATAAATTTGTCGAAGGTCTCAGTGGTAAAAAATTTTATTCTTATTGACGGGTATATCAGTAAGAAATTTGATTCTAAAATTCAAATTAGTATTTCTGGATATTTCTTAAAGAAAATGCCAAATTTTTCAAACCATTAAAAAACTAGTTTTGAAACTGATCAGTCAATGAATTACGGAGTTTCGGGATTGAATTTGAATAAAGCGCGCAGTAGCTTATGATCTGGGAAAAATTAAATTTAAGTAGCACTTCTACTGTGGAGTTTCTAAAAAATCGATTATTTACATATTGCTATTGGGTTATTTAAAAATATAAAAATTTAATATATAAAAAAAATTTACTTTAAAAATAGCATACCAAAATTTTAAAACGTTATCTCAAATAGTTTTTGAGACAGAGTCTTTTAAAGTGTAGCTGCTCAGTTCACACAGCTCATCTTTGAATTATATTTTCCTACTATTTTTTTATCTCATCAAAATCGACTTTTGGTAGGCTAAAAATATCAAAATTTTTGGAAAAAACGCCGCCTGTTTGTCAATTTTTTCCGACTTTTTGTTTAGGTTTCAGCCACGAAAAAAGCCAAAATCACATTAGCTGTGTGGAATCTTTTTGTGGATCTGACGGAGATCGGATGTAACTCAAAAAATATTTAATATTTTTTTTTAAATACTTTTACTATGTATTCTTAAAACATGTATAAATAAAGATTACAATTAAAAAAAAATGATACAACAGTAATTCTTTTATTAAATTCTCAAAAATCGCATTTTTCGGTTGTTACACTAGAGTTCCCCTTAAACTCTAGGAATACCTTCAATTTTTAGAAATTAATTCTATATTTGAAACAGTTTTCACAACCTTTTATTTCGTTCTTGAGGTAAAACTTCTATAATGTAGACTTTTACTTAGACCACTTCTGTCTGCATTGATTTTTACCGTGTACTCTAGCACCTAAGCATGCTGAAAGGCTTAAAGTCTAGTAAAACCGAAATGTACTTAGACGCAAAGCGTAACAGAGCAAGTGTTGAAATGAAAACCACCCGATTCTTGCTGCTGTATGTAGACGAATTAGCTGTGCTATCATCCCCCCAGCCGACACCTGCAACATTTTGCGGTTGGTTTACGCTGACGACTAGCGGACACATCACATAGCTCAGCTCAGCGCAGTTCAGCACAACAACTTGCTGTTGCACTTGCACTAAACATTCGTAAAAACTTTATAAAAGCCAACAGAACAACACAACAATTTCAGTGCGAATTTGAATGGTGATTGACTGAGATTGCTGGCTGACACAAGCGGCAAAGACCCGGTGAATAGTGAAAATGATGCAATTGACAAGTACTGTATGCTGATGTGGCCAGCATTTTGTAAGGATGTGCATACATAGTTATATATATTGAAGTTTGAGGATACTCAAATCTGGAAGGTGTTAATTTTCGGTGATTGTTTCGTGGCGAAAATTGATTTCAATGTAAATATGAACAATAAAGTGTCTAATGGTTTTTCAAATGGTGCCAAAGTTATCTAAAATAAGAAGAAACCCTACAAATACAACGTACAAACATTCATAAAAGAAAATCTCTTTGGACGTGTGACCAACGACAAAATCGATTAATACTTTTTAAAGGGAATTTCAACAAGAATGCCATAGAGCGCGAGGGAATTTCGAGATTGTTTGTGTTTTTGGTGTTAAAAGCCGGTTGTTCATTCGTGACTGATCCAAGGAAAGCAATAGCTTGTGAGGGTTTGTGGCACGTCCAGTACGGCGTGCGCAGTCTTTGACCGGAAAGTTAACGGCGAAGCAGTAGCATTTGTACTATGCAAAACATTGAAGTTCCACCAACAACACTTACGGATGATGAAACTTTGGATTTAGCAGAAGTTGGAGCGACCACGTCTTCGGGACATTTGCAAAGAACGGCTGCGACCACGCCAAATGATAGTGCGAGCACAAGTGGGAAAAGTTTGAGTGTCAATCGTGAATGTGTTCAATCCGATCCTGAAACGCGGCGTAAAAGTAAAGCACGTTCGCGCTTTACGTCGGCATTACGTAAACTTTCGGGTCGGAAAAAGTATAGCGTATCGAAGGACACCTCCACTGAAAGTTCTCTAGCTGGTGGGGCTTCGTGCGAGATCGCATCTGCGCCTGAAACGGTATTATCTAGCGGCGGAGAAGATACTGGTGACACCAATGCAACCGCATCGCCAGAAACGAAGCCCAAGAAGAAAAGTAAGTTAGCAAAACGTTTTTTGCTCGGCGGTTTAAAGAAATCCAAAGCAAGTTCGACTAAGAAGAGCATTGACGAAGATGAGGAAGTGGATTTAGTGCAGGGTAGTCAAGAAGAAAAAGAAAAAACACACGCTGAAGACGCAGATGCCATAGATGACGCACATTTACTACCGGATGCTGAACTCGAAGAGCATAAAAAGCGTAAGGTAACAATATCGCTCAGTGATACTCAGCATTCTGCAGCGAGAGAGTTAAAAGAAGCAGAAGTCGGCGAGAAACAGTTAGCTGATGAAACTAACGTCACTGCAGTAACGGGCGCACCAAGCGAGACGGATTATCTTACACCTATTGAAGATAAGACGCAACCGAGTGCTTGTGAAAGTGTTGGTGGCGGTGACGCCGTGCAAACGCCTGTAACGATAACAGAAGATAAAAGCGCCGTAGCATCGCCTACCAAAAGTGCACCGGACCAGAAGCAGAAGAAGAAGAAGCTCAAAACAAAGAAGAGTACACTTAAAGAAGCGGCAGTGACCATAATAAAGACCACAGCCACCACCAGTGGCAGTACAGCGCCAACTTCTACACCAAAACTCACCGCTGCAACAGTACAAAAAACGTCTACTACACGAACAACAACAATAACCACCGACGAGAAGTTCGTTATCACACAGAGTACACGTGACACACCGCCCAGCGAACGCGCCCCTGCTAAACCAAGTCGGGTAGTTACCACCGCGCAGCCTCCAACAGTAGATGCGACAACGGCCAGTACAGGCGCCGTACGCAAGGGCAGCACGCGCGCAGCAGCCACACTCAACTCACCGTCGCCGGGACGTGAGCAGCGTTCGACTTTCGGAGCAGTTAGTATAGCAGCAGCCGTTGCCGGTAAAAGACAGCGCACGAAAGGCGGTAAATCCACAACTAATCAAGCAACGAGTAAAGGTGCGTCAACTAAAGCGGCGGACACAGTTGGAAGTAGTAGTGAGGTGACAGCAAAATCAAGCAAAGAAGCTGAAACCGAATTGATGCACACTTCAGCAAATCCATTGCAGCGCGGTCATCGTTTTCCCAAACCAAGCCCAACAGTACTAACCTCTTTTGGGGCAAAGGGCGAAGCTAATACAGCTACGTCAAAAGCGTCTGCGTCGGCGACCACATCACAGTCCGCAAGTCACAGCAACGTAATACCAAAGCTGGCAACCCCAACACCAATAACGGATGATACCACAATTGAAGGAACAATAACTGCCATAGCAGATGTCGTCACCATTGAAGAAAACCACACGAAGCCAACAAACGCTACAGTTGCGCTAGACGCGCCTACCCAGAAGACAGACACATCAGTTGCCACATTAGAAGCAATACGAAAGCAGATACAATTTCAATTGGAGTCTCACGCATCTAACGATAAACCATTGCAACAAGCCGCACAAGCGCAACGCCAGGAACCGCGTCCACACAATCAGCAACACCAAGTGTCGGTCTCACCACAACTATTGGTGGACGACGCTGCATCACCTCCGCATTCTTTGCAATCGAATGTATCGCTGTCGAATTACCAACAACCGCCTCCGTACACACCACCACACGTACCAACAATAACAAGCACACCACCTGAAACTCGATCATCGTCACATTTTCGTCACCCATCATCGAGTAAAGTCATTTTTCCAGACCCCGGCATATACAGTGACATTTACGCGGACAAGTCAGCAGCATTATTGTACATAGCTGACGAATCAGTTACCACAGCGAGCAGCAGTGGTGCAGACGACGTCGTTTCTTCGGCGGAAAGTGCACAACCAAGCGACTACTCGGGCAATAACTTACGCAATTCCAATTTGCCAGGACACGCGTTTAGTGACGATTTCGATCAAGAGGAGCAAACGCGCGGTCCTCCTCTACAGCCGACTGTACGTTTTGCCGTTGGTAGCGTGGTACGTCCGCTGGCCACATCCTTCGACAGTCCTTTGCACGATCACAGCTCATACGATTCAAATCCGAGTAGTGATTCACACAGTGAGTCCAGTCGTCGACGTATACGTTACATATCGCAACCGTCAACATTTGGCGAGGATTTCGAGCGTATTCAGCAACATCACCAAAAATTGAATTACAAAAGAACCGCTGCCAGCGACTACTCAGTAGATTCGGAATACGATTCAGGCGATAATCAGATGCCGGCTTTTGGCGATTTAACCATGGAGCAGGATATCGAACCGGTATGTGTTTATTTTTGCAATTAAGTGTGGTATGGCAAAGACCTAACAGTGATTTTGTGCAACAGTTGCTAGAAAATATTTCCCTATTCTCTTTCGCAATTGAAGAAGCCTAGCAAGTGTATAGACTCTTCCTGCATTGTCTTGCAATGTGTGTTATTCACGGGTATTTGCTCTTGTATTTAACACGTGCTTTTCGTGTATTAGTGAAACAGTTATTTTCTATTTATTTTACCGTGGTCATTCTTGGAATTTCTGAATTGAATGTCAATTGCTTCATTTCGAATTATTTTAATTCAGTGGTTTCTTTTCACGTTTTCTAAATAAAAACAGTGTTAGTGCCCAGATTACTACGGACATAGTTGATTTTCTCCGACAACTGCATACAAAATAATGTTTCAAATAAATATACAAGAAAGTTCTAAAATATATGTATGTATATAATAGTAAGAATTTGTTCATAATTTTTAAAAATTTAATTTATTCTTCAACATCTAAGTCGATCCCCTCAAAGTAATCACCCTTGGCCCTAATACATAAGTACATTTGTGCCAACGTTCTTTCCAATCCTCATAGCCTTCAATGGGCGTAGCGATTCACGTTTGATGTCTTCAATTGACTCAAAACGGTTTCTTCGGAGCAGTCGTTTGAGTTTGTTCAATAGGCAGAAGCCACAGGAAGCTAAATTAGGCGAATACGGTGATTGCGACACGAAATTGGTTGAAAATTTGGTTTTGAAAACTCACGAAGAATCAATGCATTATGCGGCGGTGCATTATCCTATTGCAAAAACTTCGCACAAACGATACATAGTACTCAAATAGTATTCCTTGTTGACAGTTTGGCCAGTCGAAAGGAATTCGGAGAGTTCCACACCTCGATAATCGAAGAAAACTGTCAACAACGTTAATTTTTGTCCTGTTTTAACCTGTTTTTTTCGACTTCGGCTCACCTTCACCACGATATTCGGGTCGTAAGCATAGATCCAAGACACCAATAATAATACATTTAATGACGTCCTGGTAGTCGTGAAGCATTGTTTCACAGACGTTAACGCGATGAAAAATTGAGTGAGTTTGGAACCAATCGTGCTTTCACTTTTCTTAGGCCCAAATTATCTTTAAAAATGATTTTCACCAATCGTTCCGATATGCCAGTAAGGTCTCAAGCACCAACTCCCTTGTTTTATTGGCGTGTTGATCATCAGTTGATATTGATGGTCGCCCGGAACGTGGTTCGTCGTCAATGGATCTCGACCCTCTAACACTATCCTATATTGTCACAAGTGTTCCAAATAATGTACAAAATGTCTGAATAAAATTACTCAATCCGTATTTAAGAAATAAATTCGCAAACATTTTTTTTTTTTTTTTTACTTTGAAACCCTAACTCCTCCCTTCAGAGCGTTACTGTCTAATTCTAGCTATATTGCCTATTTCTGTTAATTTTCATTAGAAAAACAACGAGAGGGTCTCTTTTTAACTAAAAAAGAACTCCATACGAGAATTTGGCCTTGATCGATTACTTTGCCTGGCAGTTACATACATATATTCTAAAGGGGTCCGATATCGGAACTTTTGACAAATGAACAGTTCCTTGGGGACAGGTGTGAAATTTCAGAAAGATCTCAAAAACTGAGAGAATAGTACGCGTGTATGCAGACAGATGGGCTCGTCATGCTGAACATTTACACTCCTACAGTGGTCGTCAAAAAAAAGGGGTCTCTCAGCCAAGGATGTTGTGTCCTTTTCTTTAGGGGTGTTTTTTTTATATGGCGGAAAGTCAGAAGTGATTAGATCATACCAACTCAACTTCAGAGGGTATTCTACTCTAGAATTTTGAAAAATTCGATTTTTTTTTCATATATTTAAAGTTTAGACTTTCAAAAATATGACCTTGGAAGGATTTTTCAAAATTCGACTTATTTTGGAGATACAGCCAATTTTGTGAGGTGGCGTCCGTGTTCACCAGAATTGTCTCCTAAACTTTAAACGCGATTGTTTCGAAACTAGTTTTCTCCACACGGTACCGGCATTATCTCAAGTTCTATACAACCGATTTACTTGAAATTTTGTGTGAACCTTCTTTATATAATCCTTTATCGTTCCTACCAGCATTGTGTCAAAATTTTTGTTTTTAATATTTTAAAAAAATTCAGGAATTTCAAAAAAAAAGATTTTTATTTTCAGGCAGTCGCCATTTTTCAAGATTAAGATATCAATAAAAACACCATAAAAAATGGATAGTAAAAATATTTTTGGTTCTTTTTTTAAATAAAATTCAAAAAACTGCCCAAAATTTCATTTTTAGAGTAGAATACCCCCTTCTGGCAATTTCGGTGTAATTAAAATTAGGTATCACTTTTATCTCCTTTTAATAGAAAAATGCTTACGATATTCGATCATTATTTTATATTATTTAAACTAATCAAGAGTGTCAAATGTTGGTTGTTTCAAGTATTTTCTTCATGAAAATTGTAAAAAATTGGTACATGCATTTTTTCCAAAATTTATTGGAATCACAAAAAGCGAGTTCGCTTGCCCTACTTAATATCAATATAAACTAGTGAATCAACACACCTCGACGTTAGTATAAATCAGTCAAATATGTAAATCGACTTATAAGAAAAGGCAGGTCAAAGATAATTTTCTCAATGAAGCCCTATTGACATTAATACGATTTGAAACTAGAGATTAAAGGCTTAAATGCAAATACATAAAGTATTAAATACAGGTGTATGTATGCACAAGTGTGCAGTGTGTTAATGAAAATGAGATTAAAGCATGCCTGCCATACACCTGAACATAGTATGTATGTAGTATGTATATACTTAAAACACTTGCTATAAGCACATGCCGTTCGGAACAGAAATTTCCTTTCATTGCTTCCGCACAATTGCGCAGTGACTAATTAGTCAACGACATTTGAAATTTTCAATTAATTCTAATTTTAGATGAATAGTGATACCAGAGTGAGCCTTAAACAGTACGACTAGTTGTCTCACATATTCTAAAAAAAAAAATAAGATGAATTGTATATATAAAATATTAGTGTTTTTTAAACAAATATTTATACTAAATTATATACTATAATTGTGAAATTCTTAATACATTTAAGTTGCATCTGTTTACATAACAAAATTTTTGTTGATTTCTGCTTTCCAGACAATTATGACCTCCGCGAATACAGAGAAGCGTGAGCATCTATACAAAATTCTAGTCATCGGTGAATTGGGCACGGGCAAAACGTCGTTTATCAAACGCTATGTGCATCAGTTTTTCAGTCAGAATTATCGTGCCACAATCGGTGTAGATTTCGCATTGAAAGTACTACATTGGGATCCAAATACAACCGTCCGTTTACAATTGTGGGATATTGCCGGTCAGGAACGTTTTGGCAATATGACACGTGTTTATTATAAAGAAGCCGTCGGTGCTTTCATAGTGTTCGATGTAACACGCAGCGGCACATTCGATTGTGTGAGTAAATGGAAGGAGGATTTGGATTCGAAAGTTCAATTACCCGATGGCAGCCCGATACCGTGTATACTGTTAGCTAATAAGGTAAGTTAAAACAAGAAAAATCGTTAATTTCGACTAAGCCGAATTCTTGATACATAAAAGGATATGAAAAGATCTATATCTTAAGGGGTTACATGGGTTTTCTCGGGTAAAAAACAGTATTTTAAACATTTTTTTTTCTTAAATAAAAAATTAAATATTTTGTTATAATTTTTTATGCTTGCAAACATACACTATTATCAAAGAAATTCTGAATTTTAGGAAAAAATATTTTAAACTTGGCCATTGCGACGCCATTTCCGGTGACCCTTTGGAAAAAACATGCTTCTCGTTGGCAGGATAACTCCTTACAGGATCATCTCAAGTGAAAAAAGTTCGTAGATTAGTTAAAACCTTAACTTAGAATTTGGATGAACAAAAAAACTGAAAATTGAAGTTTTGGCGGAGATTTTTACAAAAATAAATCTTCGTCCAAGTCTTTAAGAATTGTATGTCAAAGAACTGTATAAAATTTCATGAAGATCTGTTGATTAGTTCCCAAGAAATCTTGCCAACCGACTTCAAAAACACAGTTTGGAGAAAAATGCGTTTAAAAACGGCGCACTTAGCCTACCTAGCCTCGAGCGCACAAGTTCACAAGGCTGTATCTCCGAAACTATCACTCGGATCAACATGAAAATTTAGGAGAATGTTCTAGAGGTTTTGTAGAATATAATAAAACATTAAAAAAGATTTTTTGAAACCCGTTAACCCAGAATTTTGTTCGTTCAGTTTGTATGGCAGCTACATATTTATATGTTGAAGAAGTCCGATCTGAACAATATGTTGAATATGTTGCTTTGGTTAATAATTTTTGCCAAGTTTAATGAAAATAATTTCTCAAATAAATAAAGTCTTGATTTTGATGGGTTAGTTGGTATTGCAAACCTCTTAGCGCATCAGTTGCAAATTTTCCTTCGGATTTGTTGAGTAGTGTAATCTAGTAAAAAATTTGTGAGGATATGTTGTCATCAGGATTCATAATCAGGGCACCTAAAATACACCACAGACCTCTTAGCGCATCAGTCGCAAACTTTCCTTCAGGTTTGTTGAGTAGTGTAATCTATGATACATTTTGTGAAAATATCTTGTCATATAAAGTTTTTCATACAACAGTTGTAAGAACTCTAGAAAGATGAAGAAAAATATCGACAGTTTATATTTTTATATTACATACATATATTCCAATAATTGTTTGCCATTATCTCTCCAGTGCGATCAGGAAAAACAAGGTATTGTGACCACACCCGAAAAAATGGATGAGTATGTACGTGAGAATGGCTTTGCCGGCTGGTATGAGACCTCCGCCAAGGAAAATATCAATATTGATGAGGCCGCCAGGGCTTTAGTGAACAAGGTGAGTGTAAATATTGTTTTTCACTTTTTTTTATAAATACTTTATAATTATTTGTAAAACTATTGCAGATTTTACTCAACGACAAATTGATCAGCGCCGCTGACCTAGCTGACAGTGAGAAATTTAATCTAAATAGTTCCGCAGAACAATCGTCAACAGAAAGCAAAGGCAAATGTTCCTGCTGACCAGTTCCCTTGAGAAAAGACGGATAAAATCATACACACAACTTGCTACATCCATTGGGAAACATTTAAGTTAATTGTAATTGAACGAATGCTTTGTCAGTTGAATGCATTTCGCTATGCGCAATAGCCTTAAGTCTTTAGTCCGTTGCCACATTAACTGAGAATCGAGCACTTTATCGTTGTACGATGAATCGAAAACAAAATTTAAATCATACAAATTATATATACATAGATTTGTTGCATAATACATCAGTAAAATTAAAATGTTATTTAAATCCACACACACACACTCTTACATAATACAAGATAAATACAATACTATATACATACAAGCAAACATAAATTTTAACTTTAGAACTTAAGTATGAATAAGTGTATAACGTCGTTGTTAAGTACTTGAAAGCAAAAAGAAAAAGAATAATTGGTAAACTCATACATACATATATACGTTATTGCAACTAACTAAAATTAAATTATTCGTAGCCGATTTACAGATTTTATACGCCCTCATACGCCTGCATAACCAAATTTCAAACGCGTATGTATAATATTTATGTAGTCGTACTCGTATATTTCAGTGCCTTATCGCACGTAAATATGTACTATGTATTTTTAAATGCTTGTTATGTTAATCTTTTTTATCAAATAAAATTAAATGAGATTTTTATTGTAGAGGTAACACATCTACTCGAGATAACTAAATGCTATGTGAACTGAGTGAATGATAAATTTCTTTATTTAGGATTTTTTTCTTTTTATAGAGAAAGTATTCTGCGATAAGCATTTTGAGATGCTGTTTTATTTGTGTTTTCTGGATTCCAACCGTCAACGACGATTACACCAGATAACAATAGCTAATACGCAAATAAGAAACATTTCTATAGCACACCTGAATAATAGCGTGCTATTAAGTAAACAAACATACATAAATATTCATTTTTTTTGATTAATTTCCGTGCATCTTCCTGTTAAAAATTAAATAGCAATATGGTTTGCTTGACAAAAGTGGCTTTAACAAGCAATATTTGTAACGAACCAAAAGGTGAGTGACGCTTCGTGGATAAAATAACATACATAAGTATATAAAATGCACCTAGATTTCGCCTTGTATTCATACTTACCTTGTTTGCACATTAAAACCTCATCACCCATTTAAGTGATGTGATCCAAAAGGAACTTAATTCATACATCACATGGAAACTGCTGCCGTCTACTTTCAGAATAAATTAGACTAAACACAGTTTATCAGAAAAATAACTTTACGTACCTTTTCCTGCCTGCGGTAGCTCCACTTGTAAGTACGCTATTACATTTTAAGAGCACAAACACAAAAAGTACATATTTGTAATATTGATAACAATGAAAACAATTTAATTCACACAAATAATCACAAAATAGTAAACGGCGTATTTGTTTAACTTTATTAAATTTTCTACCGAACATGCAAAACACTAAAAAGACGCTTCTAAACGTTTCTATTGGCGCGCACCAATTTCAACTGTCAAAATGAGGCGGAAAGGGAAACAAGAAAATACAATAAAAACGTATTATAACAGGGTCGCAATGCTTTTGGCATTTCGTTTAGAGATGTATTAAACTTAATATAATACGTTACACGGAACAATTGAGTATTTTATTATGATTAAACATAATTTTAAGCTTGTCCATTTAAAAAAAGAATAAATTCCAGTAATGAAAAGGTCCAATTGGAATGCTTTGTCAGCAATACAGCACCATTTGAGAGACACTGTACTATTGCTTCATTCCCTGATTGACATTTCAGTTTGAAGATTTTGACATTTTTCGCATTTTTCATATTTCTTTTAATTGTCTTTCAATTTCTCGTTTCTTCAAAAAGCGCGAGTGAAAAACGCATTTCCACGAGACGCAGTGCTAATTATATATTTTTTTTTATTATTTTAACAAATTGCAAATACAATTATATAGAAAACTTACATTATTTGTGGCATAAAAGTGCACTTGTTGCAGAACTTGGAGTTTGGAGTGAAAAGACGGACGGTGATATTGGTATGAAAAGCGCCATCACGACCATTAATTTTTATTGCCTACTTGCTTGACTTCTTCGCTACCTAGCTTCTTGTCCGCGTTCCCGTATTCCCGTATATGTGTTTCGGTGCTTCGTACGTCACTTCAAATCGCATTATATTGCTTTCGGCCATTTATATTGAGAGTTGACCGCTTTATTTGCGCACAAACAAGAATTATAATAAGGGATTGTGCATAATTGATGACGAACAACTGAAAGAAGTGTGTAAACGGAGGACATTATTCGATACTCTCATTATATTCCATTTGGCAAAAACAGCAAGAAAGAATTGTGCACTAGCAAATTTGCAGCCACTGTGTAACAAAGCAATTAGAATATATTGCAAATAACAATGGCCAATAATAATGCGGCGGCCCATTACAACAGGAATGGCGTTGCTGGCAATATCAAACTTGGAGGCAAAGATAGAACTAATCACGTTGAAAGTGGTGGTGCAGTAAGCAACCTAAACGACGTTTGTAATTTTCTACAACCAGGAAATGTAAACTCAGCCTTTAACTTGCCACCAGGCGCTTGTTCTTACGATCATCTTGTAGAAATGATAAGAGGTCTCGATTTGCAGGATGACGGCATTAAAATGAATCATAAAATTGGAGCTATCCGATCAGACTTCTGTATGCTAGTACATGATGAAAATATGTTATGGTGAGTAACTTATGGTATTGCAATAATTGTCTTATAAAGTACCGCAGTATTTGAAAACTTATTTAGAGCTACATATATTAACATAAACGAATTTTTGCACATACTAATGGCATTTACGGCACGATAACCAAACCGTACATCTATAAGCATAAACCAATTGTCAATTTAGTTTTCTTTGTTTTTGTTTTCAAACCAGCAAATAATTGTATTATACATAAATACATGCATACATACATACGAACGCTTGTAGAGTATGTGACTAATGCGATTTTGTCCAATGAATGAATGCTTTGAAGTTTTGCTTTAACCAAGACTGTAGATTAAATACGTCCAAAAATTATTTTATGTCAACTTTATAGCTTTCGCTCATGGACGCATAACAATGCGAAAACGAAGTACAAATACATAGAATTCTATAAATTTATAAAAGGTTTTGAACCTAATTAAAGCTTGCTTGTTAGTTTCTTCTTATTAGTATGGAGAAGAACATAAGAAATGAGTATCACCCACATGTTTTAAAAATATGCTACTTAATTTGCCAATCTGGATTTTAAAAAAATCATATGTATTTAATTCCACCTGTCAGTGAACTTCATAAAATAACCAGATGTTCCGCTTGACCTTGCATAATGTTTGTCTGTATGTATTTGGCACATACACATATGACGAGTTTTTAACCGTTAGCAGCTCATATCGATGTGCATTTGTTTTCTGCGTCCACAATTGAAGTTCAAGATACAAATGTATTTAATTAATTGTTTGTTTATGTACGTACAAATAAACGTACGCGTACGTTTGTACGATAAGTGACCATATTTTTTCAACTTATATCTTCAACGAAAAATATTATACTTTTTTCTATTGACTGATTATGACTAATTTTTTTTTAGATGAACGTTGCAGGTCATTGCCCTAATACAATTAAAAATTATCTATAAACAATTTTTTACGATAATAATTATTGGCTTTAACTATTATGGGAAATTTTTGTTGCCAATTAATGTAATGTTTTTATACCTTAAACATCTTAAATTGAATTCAATTTTTTCTTGTTTTACTACTGTTTTAATGTATTTAAACTTTAATGTTTTTATTTTAAAATTAATTAACATACATATGTAACGTTGAATTTGTAATTTACAGTGAATGCATGGATTATATTAATGACAAGGCTTTGGCGGACGGTGAGATGGCATTGAAATTCGCCATGCTCTTTTCATCGCACAACTTTGACCAACTGGCAATGAAAGATATCAAAATACGTAGTGCCATGCTAAAGGTGCTGGAAGCAAATTATTTAAATGCCGATACATATCGTATCCACGATAAGGAACGTCTTTACAATTCTATTACGCTATTGGGTGAATATTATAACCGAGTGCGTTTAGCTGATCAATCGCCAATTACCATATTGGGCAAATCCTTACTTAGCTTGCTAATACGGGAAGTTAGCGCACTGGAACCTATTAATGTGAAATTAGCTAAATTAATACTATCACAAATCACACTAAACGGTGATATAATACGCGTTAAACATAAAGACGAACTGACACAACTGCTCTACCACATAAGACGTAATTTGATTGAGCAACCGGCATTAAGTGCCACTGTCAAAGCGTTATTGCTAATGACACTCGATCTGTACTATAGTAATTTTACAAATTTGGGTACACAACTCGAACAAATGTACACAAAATATTTAGTACAAGACGTAGAAGATGAGGGCAATAACAACGTCAATGTTGCTATGCAACCACAATCACTGCCAGTATATGTGCCAGCGCAGCAAGTGCAATTAGTGCAACCGCAACCGTTATCATCACAACCACCTCAAGTTCAGCCGCCACTTAATACTAGTACAGATTCATCGGTGGAGGCGCCTACAAGTGCAGTTCTTGAAAATGATGACAGGAAAAATGATACACATGATTTGTACGACACACAGCTGTCAACCAAAAAATGGAGTGAGCAAGTGTGTGAAGATGCGTTATATGAAGGTGAATTCGGCAATGAGTTTAATAGCTATGAACAGGAATACAATGATAATGGTGATGGTGCTAAAGGTTTTGATACCAAAAAGACTGGAGGACGCTTAAGTAATGGAAGTGACAAATTAAATTCATCAGGTGGTAATACTAGTCGGCGTACTGATGATGATAGTTCTAGCCGAAATGCTAGGCGTTCACAAAAACCACGTAATTCACCGCGTCCATTGAAACATCAGCAAAATGCCGGTAACGAAAGGTGAGCTACAACGGAGGAAAAGTTAAACACAAATTATTTATAAATCTCGTCATATACTCTTTGCCTAATCCGACAATAACTTATCTCATTATTTCTCTCAAAGGGATGGTCCACATGATAACCAGTCGTCAGCGTCACAACATGATGAAGATCAGGATCAAACAAAACCCCTACCGCGCTGGCGTGCGCCACGTTTTAATCGCGAGAACGAATTTCATAATAACGACGCTCCACAAAATAATCAACAACGCCGTTTTAGCACCAGTTTCGAAGATGATCATAGTGTGCGCAGCGACGGCGGCAGCATTCGTTTGTACAGCATAAATGATCGTTTGCGACATTCACAGGAGAAAATGGAACGTAGCGGTAGTAATTTCAACTCAATTGCCAATTCAAATTGGGACAGACAGTCCCAGCATGCAGACGATCGCAGTGAACGTTCCTATATTAGCAACTATGAGCGTGGCAATAATTACCGACGCGGCCACAATCGTAATTTTAATAATCGTCAAACCTATGACAAACCACCGCGCTTCCAAAAGCAACAACATAAAGATACTAACATACACAGTAATTCATGGCGTCAATCACGTAACAATATCATGCATAACTCATATCATGATGAAAACTCTTCATATCGTTCCAATGGACCCGAATCGAATAGTCGCAGTTCATCGCGCGCTCGTACCCTCCCACGTCCTGGCAAATCTCGTCATTTCGAAGACGCCGATGACTGTGCTAGCAATGCGTCAACGTATCGTCGTAGCCAAAGCCCTTCTACGCATAAACAACATCAGCAGCAGCAGCGCTCACGTAATTTCAATCCACGTTATAGTAGCCAAAGCAGCCTGGCAAGTGAAGCGTCGAGCACATTTGATCGTCGTCCGCGCAATCGCAACTTTCCACGGCAAAACCAACAGCAGCGTCAAGAGCGTTGGGAGGATACCCATAGCGTACATGGCCAACCCGAAGACAGTACATGGGATGCGAAAAATGACAACAGCGAACTGGTGCGCAATGCACGTCAAACTGCCAAGTATATGAACTACTTGTCCTCCAAGAAGTGAGATGAGGCCAATACGTTGAAGGTGGCCGAGCATGCGCCGCGGTAACGTTTGTTGTGTGAAAAGCAAAACATAAAGCGACATAAAAATGGCATAAGCAAATAACAAGAACTATATTGACGAAAAAAGAGGGACGTCGATTACACTGCATGTGTGGTTTACATACTATTTACTTTTTATTATTTTTTCCTTTATTATTATTATTTACGGTTTACTTATACACACATTTATTAGCTAAGTTCATCCAGGTACAAATTGTACGCCTGTTTTTTTTATTCATTTAATACTTTTTTCTTTTAATTAACAAATATTGTTGTATGTTAGTAGTCAGTTGTTATTTAAAGACTATAACCAATCAAATGAAAAGTGTTATAAAGCTTTAATTTGATACAAAAAAAGCATCAGCAGTTATTGAGCATTTTATGAAGGCTGTGCGATTAAACGTTAGTTTAATTTACTAATGTAATTATATCAATTTTAAAATTTTTATTTTTAACTGATTGTGGTTTATTTCACTGTTGTTAAAAAATAGAAAAACAAATCAGCTGTAGAACAACAAAGAAAATTGTTTTAAATTGCTTCTTTGACAGTTTAACAATGAGTTTTGACTAACACTTGGTGAGCAATTAAAATTGTTGTAAAAAGCAAGCTTGCATATAATAATTTGGTAAATGCAGTAGGTATAACCATTAATAATGCCATGTGACAGTAACCTTGCAACAACTTTTATAAGATTGTATATAGCAGTAGTTTAATCGCACGGTTTGCAGCAAAAATTGTAATAAAAGCATACAATTTAGCACAAATCATCTAGTTGGAAGTTAACAATAAGCTCATCGTCTACGTCTGTAACATATTTTGACAGAGACATTGCATTATTTTATTAAAATATATTATTTCAATTATAAATATACATAACGCTAGTATAAAAAGGGACTAAAAAATTATTTTAAGAAATTGTAATTGTAATGATCAGTCATACAATTTGGACAAAATAATTACATTTACAGAACTCTTATAATATTACTATGAATTTGAGTTTACTTTCATATGTTTAATCATTGATTTGCATTTCATACCCAAACTAAAGAGAAACTGCTTTTTAATTATTCCAATTTTCAACCTAAAACCAAAATAAAAACTTTTCTTATGTAACTAGTTATTTTAATGTTTAAACTTAAAAACTAATTGACTAATCAAATATTACCATAAAATTATTTATAAAATACACACGCAAGCATTTGAATCATTATTATGTCCCTTAGCAGTTTATATAGTGCGCCATTTACTTGTGTTAGTTTTACATAGCACAAGTTGCCCGTTGTTATGTCAGTCAAAGTGTTAAACGAACATTTACAAATTAATAAATACATAATAAGCCTCTTAGTACCTCCATTCATTATGTGTTGCCATTGACATTAAATTAAATTTAACATTAATTATCGATAACAGTCACATTGAGTACATCACAAACATACAAACAAATCGTTTTTTTTTTTAATTATACTTTGTAAATATATTTTATATTTTTTACGCAAAAACATATACAAAAACAACAAATCGTCGGTCTTAACTTAAATGAAATATACAGTTGTCACAATATTTTTTTAACAACAATTATGTAACCATTATCTAACAAGCAAATTCAGATATTTTAAATGAAGAAATACACATTTCTAAAAAAAAAAAATTGTAAATGTAAGCATGAATTAATTAGTTACAGTGAATGAATGAAAACTAAACACAATGCGAAATCAAATTATGTAACACAATTCAATATTGGGTGTTGAAGAGCGCGTGTAAAATGGAATGAATTTAAAATTTCATACTGTATGATTTTTCTAAGAGAACAAATGAAAGATATTGAACACCTAGTACATAAGCAAATAGTTTTAATACATACATAACATACATTTATTAATTATTAGCTAGTTAAACAAAAAAAACAATAAAATCAAAGATTTGTTAAGTGGAAAATAATGTTGTTTTAAATTTCTTACAACTTGAATTTTAGTTTTACCATAATTGTAAATTGTACCCTTCACATCTTTACATGATTTTATAGCATAAAAGGGTATAAGAATTGTATATCTTAGTTTTGTTCGGTTTTTATTGCAGTTGTATAGTGGGTCCAATATTGCCAGTTCCGAGAATGAGTATCTTCGTGGAGAAAAAAGATCGCTATCTCAAAAACTGAGGGACTAGTTCGCGTACACAGAGACAGTCTGACAAACGGACACGACTAAACCCACTCAGCTCATCATAATGACCACCTATATACATATGTATGTACATATATATTTTATAGAGTTTCCATTCCTTATGGATGTTTACTTCGTGCGAAATTTTGTATATTAAAAATCTTACTGAGAATATATTTTTTTTATCACTATTTACGAAATAACTTCATAACGTAACACTTTCTATATATAAATACATATTTAGATACATATGTATATACAATATTTCCGCCATATATTTACTAGTGCTGCGTCACCATATAAAAAAATACGAATTTCATCATAAGTGCTGCAAGCAAATTGAACTTTCGTCGCGACTTCATATTCCATGTGCGATCTTTGACATTTTTAGATAGGATCACTGTTTAAATATAAACGTGTCGAATTAATTTCTTAAATGCCCCAAAGACATTATTAATTATTTACCAAAAAATAAAATATATAAAAATTGTTTTTGTTTTAGTATATTTTTAATTAAATTTTATATATTTACATAACAGTAAGTACAATTTAAGGATTTATCACCTTTTTTTTAATATCACTTATGACTTTCATATTTATAAAAAAAAAAATTATGAAAAGATAGGGATTTTTCGTATTTACTGCCGTATAACTGTTTATTTTTAATAATAGTAATAATAATAATATAATAATCCAACGAATATGTTTATATATATATGTTGCAGTGTCAAGTGCGTTATCAAATATTTGCTTATTTCTGTTTAAGCTTCATTATTCGTTCCTCCATCACTTTGAACAGTGTCCTTTTCTTGCACCAATACTTCATATTCAGTTGTATGCACTTCAATGCCATTGTATGGCATATACATTACCCTGTGCGAAGGATGTACCTTTCCCAACAATATTTTATCATTATATTGTGCTCGTGCTATATACAAATCCTCCTCGGTTTCACTATATCCGCCAACTACAGCACCTTCTGGTACGTGACCATTTGAATCGGCTACCCATTTGTGTTTGAAATTATTCAATAATTCGATATTTTCACTCAACGTATGGCCCTGACAACCGTGCGACGCATATGCAACTCCTTTAGATGGAACATAACCGGCCGGCAGAAGATCGTCTTTGAAATAAACACGAGCCACATATGTGGGATTACCTTCGGAATCTGTACCTGCTTGAATTGCTTCGTCTGGTTCTGGTGGAGGCTGTGGGACACGTTGTGAGCCATTCCATTCTAAACCATATATTGGTGTCCAAATAGGTATATTTGCATAGGCATCAAAAGCATTCGATTCATTCCATTTCAAGTCCATTTCGGTGCGCTCACCAAAATTGAGGAATATAGGATGTACTCGGTTGCTTCCCGATGGGCGACGACATTCTGGGCAGGTCTTCGAATTTTTAAGTGCGATGTACAAACATTTCTTGTGAAATATGTGACCACAGGTTGTGGAATAAATTTGATCACTATTTTCATAAAAATCGAAACAAATTGAACACATAACATTTAGTAAAGTCGGCTTTGTGGTAACCAACTCCTCCTTAACACTTTCCTTATCTTTAGGTTCCATGCTATAATGTAAAATTTCTAAAAAATTTATGCTTTGGAATATGACAAAGGAACCGACGAGTTGACTAATAGATGAAATTACGAAGAAAACAAAAACATTCCCGATAGCAGAAAAACATAAACATACAGAGAATGAATATCAGAGACATCTGCCATCTGATAGAGATATTTTTCATTTTTGAAACAGCTGAAATATTTCCCAACCTTAAGCTGACTACAGAGAAGGTAGATTTGTACTGAAAGTTTATGGAGTGCCGATTGTCAAAGTGCTCCACTTTTTGGAGGGGTCCTCGTTCACGTAGGGGAAGATTTCACTGCAAAAAATTATAGCGGATTTCACCACAGTTTTACCACAATAGAGTCAAAAATAGCAGAATTGAACATTTTCAGTGTTAAATGAGAAAACAATGTTAATTCCAATGTTAAGAAAGTACGCTTAGAAACTCATTCATTTACAAAGCGCAAACGACTCTGTATATAACTTCAACATATCCTCTAAATATTTAATATTAAAGTACATAAATATATATTTACAACTTGTTGTTTTTCATAATGAATTTCACAAAAACCTACGTCCTTTGCTGACTATTCATCACTTGCGTATACGTGAACTGTGTATTTCTTGGTTTATGAACTGTTAGTGATTTCCATCTTAGAGTAAATAGTATAGAGAGACACAAGCTTCGAAAATAAGAATATCAATTAATAAATATTTTTTAAATACTTAAAAATGCAGTTACTTAAAAAATATTTTAAATTAAAAAGCACCCTGTTTGAATCCCAATTCCCTTTGTTGGCTGGAAATGCATTCAAAATATTGGACGTTCTCTGTAATTAAATAAGAAGAAGAGATCTAAAGAAAAGAGAAGCACGCGAAAATTGTAGAACTTAAAAAATCGATTAGGAAAATTCTGCTATTATTTTCCAAAATTAATTTTGTTTGCTAGTAACAAAGAAATTATATTAAAAATAAACATATATTTTGAAAGATTATAATAAATAGTTTAGTTTAATGCAAATTACGCTGTAGCAGTAAGGTGACGGCAAATAATTGGCCGGAAAAAGTGGAAAGAAAGCAAAAAACAAGTTTAGAAAAAAATGTCGAGTGCTGGTACCGGAACAGGAGCTGGCGTTGGTGCCGCTTTCGGTGATAGCGAGTGAGTTGCAGCTAACTGTCGACTGTCTGAGGAGGGTGGTCGAGTGTTGTTCGCAGCAAAAAGCCAATTATTTGTTTTATCATATAACTAAAATTTCTTCCGACGATTTCTGAAATTTGCCTTACAGAAGCCGTCATGCGAGTTTTGGGCAACGCAGCCCGGAACGCTCATCTGGCGGTGGAGGTTCCGCAGCCAAGAAGAAATTGGGAACTGAAATAGGCAAGGCTGCCGCCGAGAAATCGCGAGGTCTTTTCTCAGCTGAGGATTGGCAATGCAGCAAATGTGCCAACGTAAACTGGGCTCGACGACAAACTTGCAATATGTGTAATGCACCCAAATTTAGCGATGTCGAAGAGCGTACTGGTGAGTAACTCAACCAGATTGAATATGTTTTCGTATCATTAATAATATTTGTTTTTAGTTTAACTTTTTTTATGTATGTGTATTAATCAGCAAATAGATGTGTATATGTTAATATATCTCATTTATTTAGGTTATGGCGGTGGCTATAATGATCGTGGTGTAGTCGAATATAAGGACCGCTCTGACTCCGACAGTGACTATGACGAATATGGACGTTTGAAAAAGCGAAAGATGAAAGATAATGAAAAATCCAATGACGATGAAAAAGAATATGACGATACAGACGAAGATGCTCTCGAAGAAGAGGACGACGAAGAAGATGATGGCGGTGATCTTTCGAAATATGATTTGTGGGGTGACGATGAAATAACGCCAGTTACCTTAGTAACTCCTGGAGGAGGAGAACAAAAACCCAAATCAAGCACAAAGTCCTTAGAGCAACGAAAATCTCGTTCACGTAGTCGCTCACGTTCTCGTTCACATTCACGTTCACTGTCGCGGTCTCGCAGCGGTTCAAGATCCCAATCAAGATCTTCTACATCTTCCAGCTCAAGTTCTTCATCATCATCTTATACTTCAAGTACCCGCTCAGGTTCCAGTTCTGGTGGTTCTCGTTCGGGCAGCCGATCAAGAAAATCACGTCAACGCAGTACGTCCAAGGATCGGAAGACTACACAGTCAAACAGCCTTAAATCAGCACCATCCACACGTAAGCGTTCACGTGAACCTTCCAAAACGCATTCACAAACATCACGAACCTCTTCACATATGTCCGGAAAAGCCGGACGTAATATATCTAAGTCAAGATCACGTTCACGATCATCTTCTCGTTCATCAGTAACATTGGCAAAGCGTAAAAGGCGTACGTCCAAGTCACCAACGCTTTCCAAACAAAGACGCGGTCGCAATCGTTCACGATCTCGTAGCAGCTCGAGAAATCGTCACTGAACGCATAATACTATACACTATTGACATCTTATAAGTAAAAAATTGAATGCAACCGCATTCCTTAATTACTATTGCGTCTTCTATCACAATCTATCCTGATTAAAATTATGTCCCTAGAGGATAACGCCTGTGCTTGGAGTATATACATAAATAGCAGTTGTGTATTGAAAAATATATAGACGTTATTGAATAATATTTTTGTCTTCACAATTTAGATTTTGCACATAGTTATTATTTGTTCAATTATTCCTTTGTTCATACACATATTAACCTGAAGTGATTTTATTCCTAACTATTTTGGTATTTTAAGAACAATAAAATATGCATTATAACTTATATTAGTACTTTAATGAACGTAGCTCATTGCAGTCAAGCTACTTCAATTATTTATGACTTGTTCTTGTAAAATTAAGAAAATTTCACATAGCTTTTCAGCTCTAACGTAATGTATTAGTTTACTACTACTTTAATAGTGTGTGCAGAAAAGCTTCATATGAAGTACATGAATTGAAAATGATAAAATTATATCCAAGGTCTTATCCATGATATGCAATAAATACTATAATTTAAAAGACATGTATTTGACTTTAAAATGTTTTCTCAAGGTATAGATTGTAAAAAATGGGGGTGGGTACTCATGTTGTAGCATAAGACTGCGTTCAGACAAAGACTGTTTTGTCGCTCTTTATCGTCAAATTATCTTTTGGTATTGCTCATGGCGTTAACGCGAGTGACAATTTATTTCTAGGACACTTATATTATATTTACATACATTTGCGTATTACTTACAAAAAAAGTAATAAAAAAAAAATTTCCGAACATAATATACAAATTTATTTGAAGTTAAGCGCTACATCACGCAATAAAAAGGAATGTCGTATTGAGTAGCAACGCACGAATACTAGCGACACGACCGGTCTCGGTTTGGGCGACAAAATGAGATAGCGTGTGAACATAGCCTAATTTACTAAAATAGTTTTTTCATGCTACATATGACATAAAAACAAGCTGCGCATAGAGTTTTCCGGCAGTATTTTAGTAAACATAGTGCGTGAATCACCTCATCGTTTCGAGTCTCGAATCATATGCTCATAAATGACAGCTATCACTGCAAAATACATAAACTGTCAAAAAGTAATTACATTCTAAGAATATCGGTTCGTTGTTAAAAGATTATTTATTATTTATTAGTAAAAAATAGTTTAAAAGGCTGAAATTGTGCAGGTTACACACACGATCGAAAACGGCAACGTAACAATATAAAAAAATTCCTAAAACTAGGAAAGATCGGCCATACAGCATGTCCTCTCGTGGACGAGATGAACACATTCCGCACCCGCATTCAATGCAGTCGACGCCTGGCGTGACATCCTCTAGTTCATCACGAACACTTTCACTGGCCGAAAAGCAGAAATACATCGAAGAATATGATTTTCCATATTGTGATGAATCTTCTAAATATGAGAAGGTTGCAAAAATCGGTCAAGGCACTTTCGGGTAAGTGTAGTCAACAAAATTGATGCACTAATTTCTTTGTTCGAGCATGGTTTTAAATTGTAATTCGCTTTCACTTTCAGAGAAGTGTTCAAAGCTCGCGAAAAGAAAGGTAACAAAAAATTTGTTGCTATGAAGAAAGTGCTAATGGATAACGAAAAAGAAGGCGTAAGAACATTTTCTTCTTGTGAAACAAATTTTAACAACAATTATTTAAATTTATTAAATTACAGTTTCCTATTACTGCCCTACGTGAAATACGCATATTACAATTGTTAAAGCATGAAAACGTGGTGAATCTAATCGAAATTTGCCGTACAAAAGCGACTGCCAGTAACGGCTACCGTTCAACATTTTACTTGGTTTTCGACTTTTGTGAACACGATTTGGCCGGGCTGCTGTCGAACATCAATGTTAAATTCAGTCTTGGCGAAATCAAGAAGGTTATGCAGCAACTACTAAATGGTTTATATTATATACACAGCAATAAGGTAAAGATAATTACAAATTCGTGAAAAAATGTACAATTTATTAGACTATATTTCTTTGTGTAACATTTACAGATTCTGCATCGTGATATGAAAGCTGCAAATGTACTTATTACCAAACACGGTGTATTGAAATTGGCGGATTTTGGCTTAGCGCGTGCATTTAGTATACCGAAAAACGATACAAAAAATCGTTATACAAATCGGGTTGTTACGTTGTGGTATCGTCCGCCTGAATTGCTGCTCGGTGATCGTAATTATGGCCCACCTGTCGATATGTGGGGTGCTGGATGCATAATGGCTGAAATGTGGACGCGTTCGCCCATTATGCAGGGAAATACAGAACAACAACAACTTACCTTCATTTCTCAATTATGCGGCTCGTTTACACCGGATGTATGGTCTGGAGTCGAAGAATTGGAATTATATAAATCGGTGGAATTACCTAAGAATCAGAAGCGTCGTGTGAAAGAACGCTTGCGACCTTATGTAAAAGACCCAAATGGCTGTGATCTACTTGATAAGCTGTTGACACTTGATCCAAAGAAACGTATCGATGCAGACACGGCGCTTAATCATGACTTCTTTTGGACTGATCCAATGCCTAGTGATTTGAGCAAAATGCTTTCACAGCATTCACAAAGTATGTTCGAATATTTGGCACAACCACGTCGCAATAATCAAATGAGAAACTATCATCAACAAATGGCGACAATGAATCAAAAACCACAGGATAATAGTTTGATAGACCGTGTTTGGTAGTTCTTATTTATTTTTTAGTATTTTTGTGGACTTTCGTTGAATGCCGTGAATATTAAAACGGTTGAAAGATTTGTGCTACCGTTCGTTGTAACCGTATTTTCTTACTTTTCAATATAACTCAGATTTACCATTAGGTACATGCTTTAGTTTTAAGTTTATATAATTAAATTTAAATGAAAATTAGTGTGTGTATTTGAATTAAAGGCTGATGCAGCAAAATGTATGCGCAAATAAATTTCGTTTATATTTGTAAATGTTTGGTTGTTCTGCTTCTATAGATAGCAACGTTCATTTTAAACTGGTGCAACCAAAACCGCTATATATTTTCTCCGTGTAATGGTAAGACAATAAAATTTAGTTAACGAATTTTTATTGTATTATGTTTTAACAATGTGTTTTGATTTTAATTATTCTCTGTCTTCCGTTTTTGTATTTCGTTCGGATTTCAGATATTCTAGTTCTCTTTTAAAGTCTGCTATTTGCTCTTCTGTTACGGTGAGTGGTATTTCTAAATCAATTTGTTCCTTGCGTACAAATTCCATTTTCTTAATCGCGTCTTCTAAAAAGGGAATCTTCTGCTCATTTAACACTTTGCGATATTCAGCAAGGCGTTCCTCCTTGATCTGTTCACAATGTGCATCAGTAAGCTTTTGTAGGGATTCCTTTCTTGTTATCCAATGGAATTTTGTTGGTGGCGGTTTGTAAACTAAATCAAGCTTCTCCAACATCCATTCAAATCTCCGGTAGTCCCAACGGCGTAAATATTTCAAAAATTTCTTTCGCTTGTCAATTAGTTCTTTTAAAGAAACCTTAACTTTGATATTTCTAGGAAATTTATCAAGATGCTCTTGCATACTACGTATTCTCACTGTCATTCGCGCCACTATATCGAAAAAATATTATATTTATTTAAGAGAAACTAATGCATTTGCAATTTTTAAATGATCTTACATTTAGCTTCCATAGAACCATAATCAAGCGGATGTCGTTGAACTTCTTTGATCATCTGGTCACGTAAATAACGTGAAGTTTCTGCTAAGGGGTTATTGTCAAGTTGAAAGAGTGATTGTACGACTGGGTCGGCGCTATATAATAAAAAGAAATTATAGTATCCAACGGCTACAGTAAATATTAACTTACTCTTGCAGCTCTTTGGAGTTTTTAAAATCCAATCGTAATTCTTTTTCTTTAATTGATGGCAATTTTCCTAAATCTCCACTTTTCTCCGGCTTTGTGCAGGGGATTTTTTCCGGACGTACCCATTTGATTTTCAAATCGGATTTGAAGGCGTAATCCCGTGCCAACTGCCAATGCACGCTGGATGTGCGAAGAATTTTACCAAAGTTCATTTTATTTTATGTTAAAATTATGAACAATATCAAAAAGCAAAATAACCTACTAAAATAGTTTTACGAAATGTCAACTAAAAGTAGGTTATGTCACATCAGGGTTGCTAATGCTTTACACATAAAAAATGTAACTAACTGCATAAATATAAATATTAAATTATATAATACGCGTTAGTCTATTCATTTTTATTGATTTTCAAGCTAAAAATAGAATAATTATATTTGCATTAAACCTAAATCGTTTACATTAGTTTTTGTTTCCAGTAGTTAATATTTTTGCACAACACAGAACCACCCTTGCAACAGCTGTTTATTCCATAACAAATAGGTTAGTTTCTTATTCCGTTTCTCTATAAGTAACAATATTCTTCTTCACCAGTTACTAAATTTTAAATTAAAATGTCCAATAGTCATTTATTCCTTAAATCTGGATTTCCACGTGCGCCGCTTCAAAATGGCATTGGACGCTATGTTTGCCAATTGCAGCGTGTTACATTAAAGTTCTGTAAGAACAATGGCTCCAGCCGTGGCATGAGGTACTCACCAAACAATTTTCTTTATTTGCTTGCAATGTTTACATTTAAAAAACATTTTGTGCTTACATAAATAGAGAATTCATTGAAAACCATCTGGTTGACTTTGCCAAAGAAAATCCCGGTGTAGTGGTTTATGTTAAACCTCGCCGTCATCGTGGACCGGTACTAGTTGGTGAATATTGTAAGTAAATATTAACACAATATATGCACAAATATTACATTTAATTTTCAATTTTAGTAAATGGTGATCGCGAATGGCTAAACTGCCGCAATGCCAGTAAAGATGACATTTCCAAATGGCTTCAACTGCTGAAAACGCAGAATGGTAGTTCAAGTTCATTGCGTTTACGTAAAATGTGGCATACTGATGTGCCATCAATACAGGGTCCATGGACGCCATTTACATTACGAGCACCAGAGGCAAATGTGGCAACATATCCCAACGCAGACGCTTCGCGACCACTCGATGTGGAACAATCGGCAACTGATAAACTTATTGAATTATTTAAACAACAACGTCTTGCTGATAAAAACAAATCCACAGATGAGGTGTTGGAAGAAAAACGTGCTGAATGATTGTAATTAATTAATAGAACAAAAAATATAGTTTAAAGTGTTGAAAAGAAAATATGCAATTATTAACATCTTTTTTTAATCGGCAAGAATATGTAAGTAGTGTGTGTCAATGCAAAAACAAAGCAGATGTTAGGACTGTGATGGGTCCGTTTCCACGCAGGCTAAGGATTATAAAGTCGACAGCTTTCCTCTAAAATATTTCAGGAATGTTTTTTGCGGTTGTAAACAACACCAACAATAACTGATAAATTGTTCTGTTGTGTATATTTGATCGTTTTTTGCAGAAAACAAGTAACCAGTTGTGTTGAGGTCAGTTACCTATGTGATTATTGGTTCATTTATTTTAATAAAATTTAAATTTTCCTGAAACAGTTGATACTTACATTGTTGCTGTAGTTATTAAAGTGCATTTTTTTGTGGTGTTCAACGTATATTTATTCTGTAATAAATAAAACTTAAAACGGCTTAATAACATATAAAACAAATTAATAGTATTCCTCTATCACTAAAACACCAAATTTTTAGCATAAATACAAAATACTTTCAATTAATATATTTCATGACAATACTCGCACATAAACTAAACAGCAATTTGATATGACTATTATTGCTACTTCATTTTCAAAGAAATATAACGCCTTCAGTCATTCATCAACGACAACTACAATATTAAATAATATAAATATATACCTGTTATTGTTGTAAACTATTTTAAATAACTTTTGTTTTTTCAATAACAATAACTTTTTGTATGTGTATGCGTGTACATTACATCTTGATTATAAGGAAATATTTTTAGACGCAAAAAATATTAAAAATAAATTTGTAATACAACTTTCATTTAATAGTAAAAATATAAAAAAATACGCACCATTCGTTTCGTATATAAAGAATAAGCATACATATGACAAGATTTTGTATATTTTGGAATATGTTTGTAAATGAAATTATAATGCAAGTAACATACATTTCAAGGTAACTTTGAGTAAATTTATGAACTGTATAATTTTATAGTGTATTAGTGCGTGTAAGTGTATGTGTGTATATGCACGCGTGTACATTATAATAATCGTTGGTATATCAGTGGGTAAATACGAGTACATTTATTTAAGTCGAGTACATTATTTGAGTACAATAATTATGTATGTATGTAGTTAGTTATTTTTGTATATCCAAATAAGAACGGTAAACGATATGTTTGTTACGATTCTTAAAAGAACGTTTTAAGGTTGCTTTCGGATATGGAAACATTAAGTGTTTTTTCTGTGCATTTAACGAAAAATCTATACATTAGCTTGCATAAGCTTATGGAATGTGATGCATTGCTTTTATTAATAGAACTACGTATGCGTATTGCCAATGTAGAAAATATTAAAAACCAATATACGAAATTTTAAAAACCAGTCAAGTACTATGGATTCCAAATACAAATTTTTCCAAGTAATTAATGCATAATTTCAAATTATATAGTTGTATAAAGCCGTTTGGCGTATGTATACTTAAAATACTTAAAATACTTAAAATACTTAAAATAATTTCACTTTCGTACAACGTTATTTTTAATTTTTGTTTACGATTATTAATGTAAAAAAAAAACACTAAAATGCCGCGATTTATTGCTCAAAACGTCATGTTACTTTTTTTGCGAATGCCATTGAAAAAGCGAAATTTTTCTTAAATGCATTTATCTGCTAGGCATTTCAGCTTAATTATTAGTATAGTAGTATTTACTAGCGCTTTAAAAAATTTTATTGCTGAGAAAATGTCTTTGCCATAAGCCGAGCCTAAAATCATTTGCTTTGAAACGAGATCAATGATTGATCGGCGCAATTCAGCTGTATCTACTTGAATCTATCTTCTTATTAAGTACATTAGCCTTGCAATGTTTTAAAAAGTGCTTCGAATGTTTTCAATATACTTATGCAGCCAAACCTTTTTTTTTAAGAGTTTTTTCAATTTAGCGTAGTAAATACTTCACGAAAGCCACGAGATTTCAATAGTCAGTGGCATTATTTGTAACGTTCTCTCAATATAATGCTTATAAAGCGCAAAAGGCTCAGTTTGTTAGCTCAAAAATTTTCAGTATTAGTTAAGTTTAGTTTAGCTAACTCATATTTAGTCATTTAGTATAGAAAATACAAAATTGATATTATAATTTGCGTAGTCCTTTAAAATACATAGTACATATACACTAGCATAGTAGTTTACAAACGTACAAACGTACACAATTACATATGTTCATGGTAAATTTAGTTTTAGTTTAAATTTTTTGCAGTGTAATAGTCTTTACTACGTTGAAAAAGTCCCTAATGCTCAGACAATAATTAAGCTTATGCAGAGTTTTCATTTTCATTTTAATTTTCAGTTGCAATGACTTGTACATATGTATGTATGTCGTAGTATAAAAATAGTATTGAAACTATGTACACACATGGGTACCTAATACATATGTATAGTAGTTAATTTAGAAAAAAGTTTGCCGTTATTGTTTTTTATGTTTTTTACTTAGTTTTTCCGAATTTTGTCTTTATTTTTGTTAAATTTGTGGCAACTCTGTAGCCTGTGAATGTATTACGATTTTGTTTTTATTTTAGCTTCTTAAATTTATTTGCTTAGTCTACATAATAACAATACATTTGATACAACAATCAATAAACGAACAGGACGCCAAACAGTTATTGCAATTCCATTGTACGCATGAATAATATTTCCGTTTAATTTGAGTGGTTAGGTTATAATACGAAGGTAATGCGAAAGCAATATTAACGATAATACTCATAATTGACGAATTTCGATTTTTGCTGATTGAAACAAATTAATTATGTTAATAAGTAAGAATTTAAGGAATATCTAGCACCTTAACCGAAAATATTTTAATTCTGTAACGCATTTTAGTAAATAAAAAAAAATATATATATATTTTAATTCTGTAACGCATTTTACTAAAAAAATATATTTCAAGTTCTTTAAAATTATTAAGCTTTTTAAATAAAATCTTCACACTTAAATAAACGATAATATTATTTATGTTGTACATTGTGCTTTGTTGTCTTTAAATGCTTTCTTTTCAATATGTACCAATAGTTCAGCACTTGTGCATATTCCTTGTTGCTGTTTGCATTTCATTTTATGTGCTAATTTTTTTTATTTATTTAATATCACCATATAAAAATAATCGTTCAAAAATTACTTATTTTTGTTTGCTTGTTTCATATTTACTAGCTTATAATAAATATTATTATCATTGTTATCGATAGAGTTTATCAACAACGCTGTTAACATTAGAATGCTCAATCAATAGCATCAAAAATATTCGTATTATCATAACACAATTATCGGCAATGACACAATCATCGCCATTATAATTCATAAATAAATACATACATACATCAATAACGCCTGCCACATTTGTTATTATTTGTTAGCGTGAATATATTTAGCATAACGTTAATCATTATTTATTTTATGTTTCTGTTTTTCTTTGTTTTTTATAATATTTAAGACAAGCGTATTCGATAAAAGTGCTGTAATTTATTTTATTGTTATTATATATATTATTTTTGGTTTCTTGTTCCATACTAATGACCTAAATTCCATTTAAGCCTTTCATTTGCGTTCACATCTTCGCTTTTTGCCGCCGCGTTTAAAGTACTTTGCAGTCCTTTGGACGAGACGAGACAAGACGAGGAGTTGAGTGTGTAAGCGTGTCAAAGTGTCCATAGTACAAATTTTGTGTTGCACACATACGGCGCACACGCTTACTTACATGTCTCCCGCTTCCATGGCAGTATTTATGTCGCTGACAATTTTGCCCATTAATTCACGATATGGCGAATTGGGTTTGAAGGCGGTCTCTAAGAGTGCGGTATCACCGAAAAAGTTAAAGACTTCATCGATGCGATTTAGTGACTTTTCGGTGAGATGTCGTTGGACAATTGACTTGAGGGCGGCATGTGATTCAGCAATGGACTTTTGCAGATACGGCAGGTCGAAGCTGTAATCTACTTCATAGAAGGAAATCACTGCGAGTTGTGTATTCTGAAATAATTAGATTGAATAAATTAAACCTTTTAAAAAATTGTATGGTGGAGTTTCATTTTAAGTATTTTGAGAGTGATCTAATAAATCAAGTCGGTAAATTTATTTTGCGCTAAAAAGTTCAAAAACAAATGACAAAAACGTTAGCTCTTGTTTAAGGAGTAACGAAGGATTTTTTTCGATAAGAACTATTTGAAAAAAAAAAAAAAAAATGTCGCGATACTTTCAAAATTTCCGCCAAAAATACAATTTTCCGCCTTTTTCTTTCGTCCAAGTTCGAAGTTAAGGTTTTAACTAAAACACGTATTCTTTTGTTCACCTTGAATGATCCTGTGCGGGCGCATTATTTTCGAGGGGTCAACGGAAAAGGCATAGGCGGAGTTTAAAATATTTTTTTTTTTACAAAAAATTCTAAAATTTCTTTGTTAATAGTGTATGTGTATTCTAATAAAATATTTCAATTTTTATATCAGAAAACAATTTTTGAAAAAGGCTGTGTTTTACCCGAGGAATGCAACCATGCAACCTCTTAATAAAAGCTGAATAGTGTACTCATGTACGTAAGTGTGGCACATTTAAAGAATTCTCCCTCTTTTTTTTACTATTTACTGGTTATAAAGTATAATATTTTTTTAATTGCTTATTTACTATATTAACTTGCATTTAATTATAATTATGTATGTATATATATGCAAACACATTTTGATTACACTTACTTGAAACTTCCGCTTAAAGACTTCCGCATCCTTCAGTTCGTCGGCACTGAATTGATTATTTCGATGTAGGACACCAATTTTGATAACAATTTTTATTATATTTTTTATCAGCTTCTCCGCCTTAACTTTGTTGCCCGTCTGCATTGAAGTAGATATGTAAATGTAAATACAATTGTGCAATTGAACGTTGGCGTAAGGAAGTATGTAAGTATATACGAGTATATAATATAAAGATACTTAATATGAAAAGTTCTCACAAATTGTGATTATTAAAGTTTATTTATTCTTATACATATGTATGTATGTTTGTATGAAGTTGGTGAAAAAGTTGATTGGAGCGCGCACTTACATGCATTTTACAAAGGCGATATAAATTATCAAGAAGCGATGCGGTTGTGCCGTCAATAAAGGTTTTCGCTATATTCTTGGTGGCCATGCGCGAGAGGATCTTCTTCTGGGCACGCAAGCCAATGTCACGCGACTTGAAAGCACTGTCAGCCATAACTAAAGAAAAGTGAAAAAAGAAACAATGAAAAATAATAATAAAAATGAAATTATAAATACAAATGAAATTAAAATATTACCATTCAATTATTTTTTGCGATTTTTATAAATAAATTGAGATAACAAATACTATTAATATGCAGCTTTCAAACTCACAACTCAATATACTCCTTTTAATAGATTTATAAATATGTAATTGCAAAACTATTTAGAAAATAAATGCATTATAAAAAAGTAAAATACTATTTTTAAAAATATTTATTTGTAAAAAAGCGCATAATAACAACGAACACATGCCTCCACCGCATTCAATTGAAGGGCGTCTGCTGCGCACTACTTTCGATTTGCATGAGAAAATAATTACTTCCAGTTTGTTTTTGTTTTTGCAGCGAAGTCAGGCAAGGAAACTAGAATAACTATCCACTAACACAATAGGTCTAGAATTGATTTATGCAAACAAAAAACTATTATAATGTGAAAAAACTGAATACATTACAAAAGGCATAATAGTGCTAAGGCACAAAACGTACCTCACACACACACACACACAAGCACACAAACGTAAATTTCTAACGGCATTAAGTATTTAAATTGGAAAAATCAAAAGAACCAAAAGCTTTACTTCCATAACTCATATGCGATGATTGGTTGGTTCATTGCTTGAGTGCTCGCTTGTTTACCTTCTAGATTCCAATAGTCGACGCTCCATAGCAGCAGACATTGACGCAAGCCTTCCGCTGCCATTTTGCTGTCAAATCCTGACATCATAGTCGTTTTGTATAGTTTGTATGCAATTTTTTAAATGGGATAAGAAGAAAAATCGAAAATGCAAGAGATTTTCATTTTCAATAATTTGGAAATATATACAAACATATGTACAATAAGGAGTGAGTGCAGGCTTTTTACGTGGGAAAATTGGGAAAATTATAATAAATATTCATTGAAGCAGTGTTGAGTGGAATGTTGCAATATTTATATGCTGTTTATTTATTTACTTGGAACGAAAAGCAAAATGTGAAAATATAAATTAACTGTTTATTTATGACAACTTAGGTTTTTTGTTGGGTTACTTTGTTACATAAAGTGCTAACAATTATAATTTCGTAATTAGACTTGAAGTCTTTCAATTACGCTGCTGTACTTTAAACCTCTCAATGAATGTACAGAGTTCAAAGTTATTTATAAATATTTTTTATGAAAAGAATAAAATTTGTTACAAAATAAAATCGACATTTGTTTACTGCATTAAAAATATAAAACTCTTCAATAATATACATAATATGCATTTAAAATTTACAATATTAGACAGAATTCACTTTATTTACTTCAATTTACTCGCTACTTGGAATACTTCTTTGGATATCGAATTTAGAAGCAAATCTAATTAGAAGCGTGACTTTTGTACTATACATATGTACCGTACTTCGTTGGTCTAAACATTTTGAGCGACCGCCGTGTTCTTTTCAAAACGAATTTTTCTACATGTTTGGGCCAGACCTGGTTCAAAAGCGTTTCATCGATCTATAAGAGACATGGACAGCTTTGCTACTTTACTGGGCTTTTTTGTGGAGTTTTATGGATTTTTCCGATATTAACGACTGCCACTTTGTTTTGCCGAAACAGGGTATCAAATAGTCAGTCCGTTTACCAACTGATCAAATCTGACCTGGATTGGCAGAATTTTAGTTTAGTGTCTTCAGTAAATAACTTTTAATGGCTTGAATGTACTCATGGCGCCTTCTCCAAACTGGATCTTACACTTTCGAAAACAGAAAAAGGTTACAGGTAGCCAAATCTACAAAATGGCGCAGCGATGTTTCTGTTTGGCCAACAAGTGAAAATTTCAAGAATTTTGTGTTCACAAATCCCGTCATTTACGACTTTGACTGGTTTTTTTCGGTGTCTATGTATTTTTGGAGCGTCATTTCCTAGATTGTTGGACAGTTTCGATGTCAATTGGCTCGCATGAGCCTAGTTTTTTTCAACCTCTTGATCTTATCAAACTTTAAGCAAATATCCGTTCCAACGACAGTCGGGTCTAGGTAACCAGAACGGATCCAGATTTTTATGTGGCCAAGAACTGCCAACTCGGCAATGTGCTTAAAAAATTGTCCGATAACTCTCCGCAGTTGTGAAGATACTTGAGGCCTTGCTACTCCCGGCCTTCACACACCATCTGAGCGCCGCAAACCACTAGCATGGCTTCCGAAAAGTGCACAGCACCACCACAGCATCTAGCGTTATAAGCCCCCATATAATTCGTGGCTTTAATCAAAAACCACCCTCCGAGAGGACGATCTTCGTAGCGTTGGACTTGTCAAAGGTCACACAGAGACATGGAAAAATCAACGCTCCCTCCAGGACTGAAGAGGTGGACTACGAACTATCTGAGCGGTCGTCAATCATCCGTACTATTTCGAGGTAAAAACTCTTAAACTGAGATGAATTAAACAGGGGTTCTGCTGGGTGGTGTCCTCTCCCCGTTACTGTTAAAATTCAAAACTCCCGCAACTACCAGAGGGAATTTCTTTCACCTCGTACGCTGATGGTTGCACGATAATGACGACAGGCAATGGAATCGATGGCATGTGCTCAAACGTAAAAGGCTATCTCTTCGACTTTTCTAGCTTCCTCGTTGAACGGAACTATCACTCTGTCCCACTAAACTCACAGGGACAATATTCACAAACTGGACGAAGGAGTACATACTCGACTTTAATATTGCAGTCGATGACATTAGAATTTTGACTGTCGATAACCCTAAGATGTGGTGTGACTTTCGACAGCCTGTGTTCCGTCACTTCTCACCCGATCGCGATTATTGCCGAAGTACAGAGTCGCAACAAAGTCCTCAAGTCGCTAGCCAGCAGGACATGGGGAGAAGATAAAGATATGTTGTTGGCAATATACAAGACAAACGGCCGGCCGGTTTTTAACTACGCCGCACCAATATGGTCGCCCGGATGCAGTGAAACGCATTCGAAGAAGCTGAAAACATGTCGGAACACTGCAATCCGACCTTTTACAGAATGCCTCTTGATGTCTCCCATCGAACACCTGCATATTGAGGCCCGTATGCTCCCAGATATGGGAGCATAATGAACCCTCAAGAAGTTTCCGATGGGGTCCTTTCGCAGAAATCATCCCTGCAGAACCGCCTCGTAGGAGCATCAAGAGGTTCTTCCTCAACTACGTCGACGATATGAAATAATACGCAGACCAGACTTCGGACGCAACAAACTTTAGACATATACTGACCGCCATGGGGTCATTAACGCCTTCATCGACTCTCTCTCTCAGTGAAAGGCGAAACTTGGGACCCAAACCACCACAAATTGCAGACGAAGAACTCGACATTTTTCGGATCACCGTAACTGTAAAATGCGCATTAGAAAAACAATCAAGTAAATAATATCCTTACATTTAAAGCTCTATCTAATAGTATCAAGGCAAGTCGAATGACAAGTCAGCTTTAAGACTACGCTGTACTAAAAACATTACAGGCAACGATTGAAGGCTTGCGTGAAGTAGCACTATCCCAAAATGTTAGTGGCGATAATTTGAGGTTTCGTTTCACTAGAACTATGCTACTATTTGTATGTCATCACTTTAGAACAACGCATATTTATATTATATGACGGTTTCTAACGTCTGCATGCCTGTGTATTGTTGAGTGTATTTTTAAATCTCAATAGCGTGCTAAGAATACATTAACACATGTCTATATGTTCGTGTGTCTATTTGTGTGCAAGTATTTCTTGTTTACTGTTAGCTGCGAGGACCTCCCTCAACTACTTCTGTGAGCCCACATAGTCCACACAGGTTGATACGCGCGTCTGTTTAGGTGATCCGTACGCTCTGAATTTGCCACATGCCGGTCTAAGTTCTTTGCTTTACAATTATTCTATTTGTGTAGACTCGTGTACTTGCCACGTCGACAAATTAAAAATTTAGTTGAAAGGCACAAGCACCTTTCACCTTGACATGGCAGTGTCTGGCGTATAGGGAAAATGTATTTAATGGTACTATAATTTAACTACAAACACGAATCCTTGCGAGGCTCACGCAAAGGTTATATTATTGAGCAAATAAAATTTTGATGGGTCGGTGGTGTCATGGCAAACTGAATTATTTGGCTCCAAACGCTTGGATGTGCACGTATGTAAATTGCATTTGATACGAACAGGACGGCACCAAGTGACACACTGCGGACGTCAGAGTAAACAAGAATGTGGTCATCTACAGCAAAGGGTTGAGGATTGAGTAGAAAAATCAATTAGATTTCGTCAGATTATTGAAAGGATTGTATAATATTGGGAGACAGACGCTCAAAAAATAAAAGCTAGAGGTAAAATCCCGAAAAACGGTCGATGAGTTGACTTGTGATAGTTTCACTTCTTGAAGTTTCGGTTTCATTCTAGTGGCGTCCTTAACCTTTCAGTCTTCCTGCTCTGTATGATCTATTCGCAAAAAAATCTGCGACACTTCTTAAACGCTCAACAGTGTATATTAAGTTTGCTTTGAAATTTGTAACATCCAAGGTCATCGCAGACCCTTCAAAATTTATTCGACTTCGCGCCAATTTAGCTATGTCCGTCTAAGTTCATTTGCCTGTCTGTATATATTATGAGTATTGCAATGTGGCAACTCACAACTTTATCGTAAAGTTTGACATTTTTGATGGTATGCATACTCAGAACATTTTGACATAAAGGGGCATTCTGGTCTAGGATTTTGAAAAAATCCATTTTTTTGCATATTTTGATAGTTTAGACTTACAAAAATATGACCTTGGAAGGATTTTCCAAAACTCGACTTATTTTCGGAGATACAGCCGATTTTGTGACGAACGTCCGTGTTCACTAGAATTGTCTCCTAAACTTTAAGCGCGTTTTTCTCGAAGCTGACTTTTTCGGAACGATACCCACGATTTCTCAGGTTCTACTAGACCGATTCACTTGATATTTTTATAGAGTCTTCTTTATAGGCTTGTCTATGGTTGGAACTAGTCCCATCCCCAAATTTTTATTTTTATTATTTTTAAAAAATTCGAAATAGTCAGAAAAAGTGATCCAAAAATTTTTTTCCAGGCAGTCGCCATTTTGTGAAAATTTTTTTCCCACTTTTCCGTAGTTCCGACAGAATAATGTCGCAATTCTAGATTAATAATCTTTTTTTTTTTTGGTTTCAGATAACTAGGAGGGTTGAAATCATGGGTATGGTCACGTGGAAATTTTTAGAGACCCCCACTTCGTCAGCTCATAATTTTTGAATTTTTGAATTTTTTTACTCTTTTTAGTTTTTAATTTTTTTCTGTACTCTTCTAAAATTAACAAATAACTAATAAAAATTGATAGTAAAAATATTAATTGCCTTTTTTTACGACATTCTAGACCAGAATACCCCCCATAAGAGCGGTATTTGTGTTGTTTACAGTAACTTCAAATATTCTTCTAAGAAGCCGCATGCAGCACTTCCAAGCCAATGGTTGTCTGTTCTTTTAAAAATACTGGATATGTCGGAACCATACCACAGGAACATTGCAGAACAGTAAAATCGGAGTGGTATACAATCATTTGTTTGCTAGGTGTATTTCACGAAATCAGGAAGATTAACCGCCGAAGGCGGATTACTCTCACACATCGTCTGGCACCGAATGACTTCTTTTTATTCTTCGTATTGTTCGTAAAAAATAAATTAAAAAATTAACATTTTTCAACACCTGAAGAGGCGGTTGATGTGTTCAATGGGTTTAAATGCATCCAAAAGTCTATTAAACTAAAAAACTAGATAAAAAAAACTAAATATAAAAAATTCATTTGTGAAAAAGTACTACTTTAGCCTTGACCAAAAAATATTGCCTTAACCTGCCATTGAAATTACCACACTATTTTAAAAATATACAATGTCCATAAATTTAATATTTCAAAATTACTATGTTATAGAATAAAGTATAAGCTCATATAACAATATACAAAAAGGCCAAAAGTTAATTGAATTTTCGTCTAACCAAAATTGAAATACAACAAACAAGCAATAATAATTGGCCATTAGGAAAAATTGGCGCTTGCCTCGTTAAAACACAATAATTTCCGCTAATGATTTATCACCGGAACCGTACTAAGAGTCATGAAGGAGAATAATTATTATGGCAAAAACAACAACTATTGGTTCCGTCACTAAAAGAGTAACATTTTTATCAGTGAGTTTCGGTATTCGATAAATTTTTATCTTATCAAATATTTTTTTTGTAAATATGAGTCAAGAGGATTGAGCACTTATGCGAAACGAGTTGTTACATGCCTAATTACAACAATACAAGCAAATTTCCACTCAATGGAAATTAATAAATTATGGGGCGATTAGGTCTTTTACGGTTAGATTACAAATGAAAGTATGTAAACAATAAGCGTAATAAGTATTCCTTAATAGTTCTGCAGTTTTCAGGAATTTTCAAATTTTTTGTTGGGAATGTTAAGGTTGTATGCCATCTGATCAAATTTGACCCGAACTGGTGTTGGGAGATTTGTGCTTATAATGAAATCGTGCTATGGAATCATTGAAAATGTTGCAAAAATGTGTTAAGGAGTTTACCTCAACACAAACACCAGTATTTGAGTGGCACAAAGCATTGAATGGCGGTCGAGACATCATCGAAAACTTGCTTTATTCAATTCGCTACCACTGTTAATGACAACGTTTGATAAATCGTCGTCTTGTCATTGGGGATATAACCGATTTGTTATAAGTCGATTCAAAATATTTCGGTTATAACGTTTTGAATATGAATATGCGTGTTAGTGGTAAACTCGTATCCAAAGACCTGACTCTTTCGCTAAAGAAATGCTTCACAATGTAGTTAATAACCCCTCTTTCATTAAGGGCATCATTGCTGGTAACGAGTCGTGGGTGTATGAATATGTCGAAAGTGTTCAACAATGTAGGAAAAATGCTCAAATAATTAGCTAAAACCGAAAAAACCAAGCTTCGCTAAAAGTATGGAAGGCCATCCCAGCCGAGCCTTATAACAAGTGTATGAAAAAGTGGACGACTTTTTTGAAAATAGTCTTTTTTTAAGGATATACTAAATATTTGTATTAAAACTGATGATAAATAAGTGAAAATGTAGTTGTTGTAGGGACTGGTTGTAGTCACTTTCCAGGATGGCCTTCAGTTCCGTCTTCGCTGCGGCTTGAATCTCCTCTATCGTATAAAAACGGTGTCCCCGGAGCGGTCTTTTGAGCTTGGTGAACAGCCAGAAGTCGCACGGCGCCAGATCAGGTGAATACGGTAGTTGCGGAACGATATGGGTTGAGTTTTTGGCGAAATGATCACGAATTACGAGGGCAGTATGGGATGGTGCATTATCGTAGTGTAAAAACCAAGAATTGTCTTTCCACAATTCCGCCCTTTTTAGGCGGATAGCGTTACGCAAACGACACATAACGTTCAAATAATATTCCTTGTTGACTCTTTGACCGGTTGGAAGGAATTCATAATGCACAACACCAGGATAATCGAAGAAAACAGTCAACATGACCTTGATTTTTGAGCGACTTTGGCGCGATTTTTTTGGTCTCGGCTCTCTTTTGGCACGATATTCGCTCGATTGATCGGTTGTTTCGGGATCGTAAGCATAGATCCAAGTCTCATCGCCAGTTATAATGCGTTTCATGACACCCTGGTAGTCGGAAAGCATCGTTTCACACACTTCAACGCGACGCCTTTTTTCCAAAAATTTCAATGTTTTCGGTACCAGTCGAGATTTGACGCGCTTGAGGCCCAAAACATCCTTCAAAATGGTATTGGCTGAGCCTTTCGATATGCCAACTTCATCAGCAAGGCCTCTAATTGTTAATCGATGGTTTTTCAACACCAAATCATTGATTTGTTGAACGTGAGCTTCGTCGGTTGTGGTTGATGGTCGCCCTGGACGCTCTTCGTCTTCGACACGTTCACGGCCGGCTTGGAACTCACTATACCACTTGTAAACATTTTTTTAAACAGCCTCATCACCAAAGGCTTTCTGCACCATCCTCAACGTATCCGCAGCAGAAAATTGATAAAAAAAAATTTTATGCAAATTCTTTGCTTTGCGTCCTTCGACGCGCGCAGTTTAAATTCAAATGTTATTTTTTGGACACAGTAGTATATGTATTAGACCGGTCTAAGAAATGGCAAGAATGAAAACAGCCTATGTTCAATTGTACCTACATACATACATATCTATGCCATGATGACAGGTGCGCCCTCAGCCAAATATACGTAGGTTCACTTTTATATTTCAGGATTTGGCAACCCTAGCTGCAAGCCAGATTGCTAAGCAACTCACAACGTTAACGTCAAGTTTGACATCTTTGATGTTACACTTGCTTAGAACGTTTTGACATAAGAGCGCTATTGGTGTTGTTAACAGTTACTTAAAATATTCATCTCGGCCAAAAAACGGAAATAAATTGCGACAATTGTCGCGCGTGATTTCCTACAACTTTTTAAGTTTATTCCAGCAATAATGCATAATTGAACTTAATTCAATTAAAAAAAAAAAAAAAAAAAAACAATAAAGCGATATTCGCTGAATAATATTTGTTTTTGCTCTCCAATTCCGAAATATAAAATTCACCCTCGTATACATGTATTATCTGCATCAAACAGCAAAACCAAAAAATGTACAATCCATTCATCACTTCATCAGTGGAAGTTGACCTGCTTCGAATAAAATATGTTTGTTTGGAGTTGCAAGCTGTTCCCTGCGCGCATTCTATTTACAAAATCGCATATTTCAGTTAAATTCCAAACTGCAAATACCCCTGCGCACATGCGCAAACACAGCACAACCTGCTTGGGAAACATCTGTTTGCTTTTTTACTCTTCTTTTGGTGTTCTACTCTCGCTCAGCCGGTTTAAGCACATATGTATGTACATTTGTCTCTTAAATATGTATGTATGTATGTTTGTTAATTATGGCGGGCTGCAGAAGTCTCCAGCTGCTGGAGGAGCCACAGTTCAGACAGACACAGCTTGTTGTTTTATGGCTTTTGTTTTTCTTTTAATGTTAGACAGTAGTCTGAGTTGACAGCGACAAGTATGTGCGAGATTTCATAATGAATGCCGCAGTACGATATTTCGTAAACAAGCGGAAATCGGCTTTAGCTATGACAAGTTGTTCGACTAGTTTGCTAGGGGTCAGTGCTTCTCAGGTAAGAAGTTATGCGAAAACTATTTGCATAAGTCTGCCTAATGTGTTTATTTTCTTGATTGAATAATTAATAATAATACACAAGAACTAAAGAATAAGCACCGATTGGATGTAGAGAAGTGAAATAGCTGTAAAATGTGGTGCTAATTTATTACGGACATTCTAAAAAATGCAAATAATGTAAATAGTAAAGGTATACAGTATATCCGAACAAAAAACTTGATGAAAGATGACTTTTTGGTGTTATAAAATACGTGATCCTCATACATTCAGTTTTTATTCTCATCTAATTCTGACAGAGGCTGCTCTTAGCAGTCAGAAATAACGATTCAAATTCCATCAAAAAGACTTAAAAAGCTGAAATGGACTCGCAAGAAGTCAGTACACGCTCCGAGTGCAAATTTAGTGTAATTTTTGGCATTTTTACCCCTCTTTTATTGAAATAACAACTGTTAGTCCAATAAAAGTTCCGCCAGAATCGGGAAGGACCTCGCCAAGCCGTTCGAAACCAAACGAGGTTGCAGACAAGGCGACTACCTGTCGTGCGACTTCTTCAATCTTCTGCTGGAGAAAATAATTCGAACTATCGAGTCCAGAATGGATAAGGAAATAAAGCAAATAAATCTGGTAGTCAGCGAGGGCAAGCCGAAATGTCTCCTGTCCTCAAACAAACAGTCGTCCCACTTGCGACTTGGCTCCCACGTCACTGCTGACTTCGAAGTCGTAGATAATTTCGTCTATCTTGGAACCTGCATTAACACCAACAACAATGTCAGCCTCGAAATCCAATGCAGAATAACTCTTACCAACAGGAGCTACTTCGGACTGAGTAGGCAATTGAGAAGTAAAGTCCTCTCTCGACGAGCAAAATCCAAACTCTATAAGACAACTTATTATTCCCGTCCTGCTATATGCTGCAGAGCCAGGGAGGGTGGCAACATCTGACCAGTCGACGTTGAGAGTTTTCGAGAGAAGGGTTCTGCGAAAGATTTACGACGAATATCGCAATCAATGGAACGATCAGCTATGTGAGATATACGACGACATTGACATAGTTCAGCGAATTAAAAGACAGCGGCTACGCTGGCTAGGTCCTGTCATCCGAATGGACGAAAAAACTACAGCTCTAAAAGTATTCGACGCAGTGCCCGCCCGTGGAAGCAGAGGAAGAAAAATACCGCCACTCCGTTGGAAAGACCAGGTGGAGAAGGACCCGAATTCGCTTGGAATCTCCAAATGGCGCTTGGTAACTCGGCTATAACCACGTAAACGGTGTATACGTCAGCAAAGAAAAAAATAAGTCGGATAAAATTCGCTTAAATTCTGGTAACTCACAACCGGATATTGTAGTAATTTCAATCGACCTTCCTTGGTTTGTGGCGGCAAATTAAAACGTTTCTCTAACAAAACATTTGGCAATTGTTAAAATATTATTAAAATTTATAGCAGAAACTCATATATGAACTACCCTGTATGCAGATATGATTCTATATACCAGCCAAAGACACCTATGCACCTGTTTAATTGGCGATTCTTACTGCTGGCAAGTTCAAAAGCATGTACGAGAATCAACTTTCGTGCCACAAACTGGATGAAACGATTCGTTGCTATGGTCACCGCAGCACTAAACTTTTCCAATCCAACTTTCTCTAAGTTATTAACAGCAAGTGAAGTAAGTGAACTTTTTTAATTGTCGCTAAGCGATTGCTACTGCACGCCAACGTTAAGCAAGGTGGAAAAGTTGCGATTACGGTTTAGAATTCCCCTTAAAAAGGTAGTTACACTGAATTGAATTAAATAATTTTAAGATCTGCGCCAGAGCTGTTTTGATTTTGCAATAACAAGCCAAAAAACTTAACTTTGGTTCGGTTCGCGCAACATATCACGCGCTGCGTCCAATATTCGGTCGACAAAATCGTTCAGCAGAGCTGGTAATTCGACCATGTTAATTCTAGTGAATAACGCACAACCTGAGGACGCTGTGCAGTGCGGACTGAAGACCCTATTGCTGCTGTGGAACAGAATATAGAAGAAAACACGATTGAAAAAGTCCGACATCACGACCAAGAATTAGAGCGGTGGCCATCCAAGAAGATTTTGCGAAAGGATCTTGGTTTGGGGCTACAAATTCCAATTCGTGCAAGAATTGAAGCCGAACGACCATCAAGCGCGTCATACATTTAGTGAATGAGCCCAAAACCAGATGGTCACCCATCACAGTTTTCACTAGAAAATATTGTTCAGCGATAAAACTCACACATTTTTGTTGAATGGGTGCGGTAATAGACAAAATTTGCGTCTTTGAGACACCATTGCATAGTTAGAAAGTCACTGTTTGGTGTGCTCTATGCAGAGAGGGAATGATTGGTCTATATTTCTTCAAAATTAAAGTCGGTGAAAATAATACAGTTAATGGGGAACGCCACAGAAAGAATTGTTTCGAATGTTGGAAAAGGCTTACGGTGGTTCTGTTTAATCAAAAACACAAGCCTACGAATGGTACGTACAAAGCCTTCAAAGACGGTCGAGAGATAGTGAAAGACATGTCTCGTGTTGGACGAGCTTCGACTTATTCAACTGGTGAAAATATTAAAGAAGTGAAGAATATGTTGCTTGAAAATCGTCAGGCAAGTGTTAGAGAGATGGCAAGAGAGCTCTATATCTCTCGCGAGTCCGTTCGAATGATTTTGGTGGATATTTTGGGTACGAAATGCGTTCTTGTTTGACTCATCTCGAAAAAGCTGAATTTTTTTTCCAAAAAACTGCCGTAAACAGGTCTTTTTGGACAACCTTGATCGTTGAGCGAACATTGTAAGTGACGATGGGGCATGGGTTTATGAGTTTGACATACAAACAAGCCAACAATCATCGAAATGAATGGAAAAAATGAGCCGAAACCAAAATAATCACGCCAAAGCCGCTCAAAAACCAACGTGATGCTCATTGTTTTTTGCGATATTCCTGGTTTGGTGAATCATGAATTTGTTCCGGAGGAAACACGGTCAATTAGGAAGTCCATTTGACCGTAATGAGACGTTTGCGTGAGAATATCAGTCGGGAGCGGACGGACTTGTGGTATGACAATTTATGGATTTTACACGATGTTATTGCACGATCGCATCGAGATCCATCGATTGTAACCGAATTTAAAGCCAACAAAAGTGTAGCTTTTTTTTGTTCCCCAAATAAAATTGCCGCTAAGTGGAACCAATTTTCAGTCGACTGAAGATATAACCAAAATTCGCTGAAGGCCGTCCCAAAAAGTGCTTATGACAAGTGTTGCCGAGTACTGGAAAAATTGTTGGCATATCGTCTAATAGAGATTACTTTAAAAGCGATGAAATAAATATTGATGAATAATTATATTTTTTGCGTTTAATTTACAATTTGTGGGCACTTTTTTGTCACAATGTATGTATGTATACCTTAAGAACACACATATCCAGAAATGTATGCTATGTTATACATATAAATACGTAAGTATGTATATAAGTACATATGTATATATTTTGTAAGGGAACCATATGTGCTCTACAATTTATTCATGAATCATATCCAGCTGTCACGATGACAATATTTACTAATATTTATAATGCTCCGTGGAGTGACTTGTACAAAGAGCAAATGCTCGCATTCCAATAAAGTGTCGACGAATATTAATTGTAGCATTGTATCAGCTGGGAGGCGTGTAAGCGCAAGGCGGAGGAAATGCGCGAGCAATGACAATCGAGCAAAAGTAGTCAAACTGTAACGGCACAAAACACGTTCGGAGGAAACACAAAGCAAAAAGCAATGAAATTTGTGTGTAATTTTAAAATGATAACGAATGATAAAGTAAAATACTACGTATTTACGTAAATGCATTATGAGTCAGTGAAAAGCTTGCTGTCGATAAACTTTTTCACAGACAATCAGACGTGCAGCGTTGATTTATTAGACTGGACAACACACACAATTTCAGCAATGAATTAGTTGAGAAGGCGTTATTGCACATGCACACACATAAATACACACATACATAGGTATACAAATTTGTGTGTAAAATATTTGTTGACAGTTCTGGTCGGTTAACGCACGGAATAAACTTGATTTGCTAAGCTTTTGTTGGCATGCTTGTTTGTTTGTTTCTTCGGACGCTGACACTGGGTGGCACTTATCAACATTTATATACATTTAAAGAGCTTATCAATTAATAAATAGACCGTGTACTTGTATGATAAATATATTTTTTAAATTCTGTGGAAATACAAGTGTGCAAGACTTCAATTTAAGGCACTGTTTTCAATAAAAACTGGAGCTTTTACAAATGCTTATTAGAAAAGATAACAGTTTTTGTGATAATTATGGAAGTATTATTTTTAGAATGCTGCAATAAAAAGTAAAATAATTTAATGAAAGCTAGAAAAAAACCGTTTTCAAATAGCAATCGGGATCAACTAAAAAAAAAAAAAAGACCTTAACTACGGCTGTACCCCTCACTGATGTATTTTCACACAAGAGTCGGGTCTACTGACAGACTTGAATTTTTATTTTTCGAAAGAATGTCAATTGACAACATTAATCGGACATATTCTTACTTTTACAGCAACAACTTTAACAGCTAGAACTTTCTGCAAGAAATTATGAAGCTTTTAGTTTTTAAAATTATTACTAAATAATTTTCCGTTCACTATTTTCAAATCGGTTGGGCTTACAGTGTATAGTTATTATGAAGTAGTTTATATTTAATAGATTTGACAGCTGGGTATATGATATACATATGTATGTATAGTATGTATGCCTTTATTAATTATCAATAGCGCACGGGTTAATTATTTTCCTTTATTATTTAAGCTTTGCTATTGGCATTTAGATCTAGATATAGGTACATATAAGCGAACTATTCATTAAAGCTACACATTTGTGGGCACACACACAGACGGGATGTATCACATCTGGCAGCACTGTTTGTCAGCCATTCTATTATCTCATTCTCTGTCAGTTATTCTACTATTTCATTTTCCGTATATTCGTGGAAATTCACAGTAATGTAATTCACAGTTTCAACTGCATTCCTTAATTCTTAAGTTACAGTTTAAGAAACGGTCACTCTTTGTACAGACGCCAACAGGGCTACACGTTTATTCTAATTTATCCAATAAATTTAGCGTGGTGGCTAGTATCTCCACCATAATTGGTGACCCCGACGTGATCAAATTTGATTAAACTTTATCTCTTCTCGCGTTTAAGTACAAATGAGTGCAAACGTTAGTAGTAATTGCAACTCACGCTCGTCGTAATTTCACGTTCATCAGTTTTAAAAATTTGTGCAAACCAGTGACCACGTGCTTTCAATCGATTCACTGACATGCCATTAGAGCATACGCCAAACAAAACAGTGAGCTGTAACTCGCCAAGCACGTGCACCAATATTCCAAGCGTCCTAACACCACTTTCTTCGAACATGACCACAAATGACCCAGCTCTGGCCATCGGCCACGTCACCGAGGAAACTCAGAACACCGCATCAGTCGTAGCTGTGTCCAGCTGCAAGCTTCCGCAGTTCTGGTCCATCCAGCCTCGTTTGTGGTTTGTCCAGGTCGAAGCAGCGCTACAGGTGGCCCGTATCACAAATGACGCATCACGCTACAATCACATCGTCAGTGCCTTGGACACTGATTCAATGTTGCAGCTAGCGGATTTCCTGCAGAATCCACCAGAGACCGACAAGTACGCGAAACTGAAGGACGAGATATTGAAGCGGTTTTCAGAATCCAGCGACCGCCAGCTTCACCGAGCGCTCACAGAGGTTCAACTCGATGACAAAAAACCTAGCCAGCTCCTGCGCCAGCTCAGAATTCTCATGGGCGACAGGGCCTCAGAGGACTTACTGCGTATAAAGTGGTTGGCATTGTTACCACCATCTACCAGCCGGTGTCTCAAACTACTGCGAGATGCCCCTGTAGATGAGCTTGCTGAAGTTGCAGACGAGCTAATGGAAAACCAAGCTGGCCATTCCGTCATGGCTACACATCACCAGCCTGCCCAGGCAGCACACAGGGGCGACAAGTTCGAGAATTCACTGCTCACCAGCATGGCAAAGGACGTGTCCGGCCTTAAACTTGCCATAGCCGACCTGGTGACCTGTATCAAGGAACAAGGGATTACTCGAGACCGGCCCCAAGCAGCATCTGGCCGTCTCCAGCAGTCATCATCGAAGGAAGAGCCAGCCTCAGACAGGAAGAAGTTTTGCTACTATCACCGTCTCTATGGGTCCAGAGCCAAAAGTGCGAGCGTCCTTGCACCTTCAACCCATCGACGGAAAACTAACCTCGCTGTCGACCATTCAGGCGGCCGGCGACAGCATAGAGGCTAGCATACCACCAACCAGAGAGCATCGCCTTCACGTTCATGATCGCACAACAAACATGCGATTTCTTGTCGATTCTGGATCAGTGATCTCTCTCATGCCCAAGTCCGCCATCACTCACACGCTCAACGAAGATGATCTGACTCTCTTCGCAGCCAACGGGACCGTTATCCGAACCTACGGTCGAAAAATCATCACCCTTGATCTCAACCTTCGCCGTACATTTAATTGGTCTTTTATAATTGCAGATGTTAAGTCAGCCATTCTCGGTGCAGACTTCCTGGTCCACTTTGCATTGCTTCTAGATCTCAAAGGACGATGTCTCATCGACACAACCTCGTCATGCACAACTCAGGGCACACTATCTGAGGCCACGGTACACAGCATTTCAACAATCGACCGCTCAATCTGTCCTGGTGCACATGACGCTCAATACCTGCAATTACTCAACCAATTCATCGACATAACTCATCCCAGCACCAATCCTGTCACAGCCACTGACAGTCAAGTCGCTCATCACATTGAGACAACTGGGCCACCAGTATTTGAGCGCCCACGACGTCTCACCGGCGAGAAGCTTCAAATAGCCAAAGATGACTTTGACCTCCTGCTACATCATGGCGTGATCCGTCCATCGAGCAGCCCATGGGCCAGCCCTATCCACATGGTGCCAAAGAAAACTGGTGGATGGCGCACCACAGGTGACTATCGAAAATTAAACGCCAACACAGTTCCAGATCGATATCCAGTCCCTCATGGGGATGACATTCTCCAGCGTCTCCACGGATCCACCGTTTTCTCCACCATCGACTTAGTCAGGGCTTACCATCAAATACCCATGGCCAAGTCAGACATTGCCAAAACAGCTGTAACCACTCCTTTTGGACTTTTCGAATTTCTGGGTATGCCACCCGGACTACGCAACGCCACGCAGACTTTCCAAAGGCATATGGACAACATCCTCAGAGATTTGGACTTCGTGGGCTGCTTCATAGACGATCTAATTGTCTATTCTCAGTCACACGAACAGCACCTACAACATCTCACCACCATCTTTGAAGTCCTGCGCGCACATCATCTCACCATCAATCCAAAGAAGTGCCAGTTTGGCAAGTCTGAAGTCATCTACCTGGGGTACACCATCAACAAAGACGGCTACACTCCTCCCGCCGAACGCACGCAAGCAATCGCCGATTACACCAAGCCAGAAACCGTCAGCGATCTACGTCGTTTCCTGGGGATCGTCAACTACTACCGGCGAGCGATTCCTCAAGCGGCCCAAACACAATCACCACTGACGGACTTTCTCAAACATGCCAAGAAGAGGGACAACACTAAAATCCAGTGGACACCTTCTGCAGATCAAGCCTGGCAAGACTGCAAGAAGAGTGTCATCCAAGCCACGCGCCTGGCTTTCCTCGCACCAAACGCCATCCTCTCATTGAGATCCGACGCCTCGGATACAGCCATTGGGGCCGTTCTTGAACAGCGACACCAGGACTCATGGCAACCACTGGCCTTTTTCTCCCGCAAGCTCAGTCCAGCAGAGACCAGATACTCTACGTACGACCGTGAACTTCTAGCCATCTTTGCTGCCATCAAATTTTTCAAGCACATTCTCGAGGGAAGAAACTTCAGCATCTTCACCGACCACAAGCCAATCATCTACGCATTTTCTCAACGTGCTGACAAGGCATCACCTCGCCAACTACGTCAATTGGACTACATCTCACAGTTCTCAACTCAGATTTTCCATACCAAGGGCACAGAAAACGTCGTAGCTGATGCGCTTTCGAGGATTAATACCATAACCATGCCAACCAAACTTGATGCTGAGACCATTGCACTGGCACAACTCCAAGACGACCAGCTTAATGATGTCCAATCCAGCACATCTCTCAAGCTGCACCTGATGAACATCGAAGGTCACGATATACTATGCGATGTGACCAATAATACTGTGCGACCTTATCTTCCACAGCCACTCAGACGCCAAGCCTTTGACATCATCCATGGTCTTTCTCATCCTAGTGGCAGGGCCACAGTCAAGGAACTCACCGGAAGATTCGTCTGGCCAAGTATTAGAAAAGACGCACTCCTCTGGTCCAGACACTGCATACCATGTCAACGTTCCAAGGTCCATCGTCACAATCGCACCACACCAAACCACATTGACGTACCAGACAATCGCTTCGAGCACGTCCACCTGGATCTCCATAGAGCTGCCCAGAGTCAAGGACCTTCGCTACTGTCTGACGATCATCGACCGCTTCAGCAGATGGCCACACGCCATACCACTCAACAACATGACAGCCGCGACAGTTGCACACGCCTTTTACACTCAATGGATTTGTCAATTTGGTTCACCATTGACAATCACCACTGATCAAGGTCTACAATTCGAATCAGCACTTTTCACCTCACTCTCACGAATGCTGGGCATTCATCGCATCAGAACGACACCGTATCATCCTCAATCGAATGGTCTGGTGGAACGATGGCACCGCACACTCAAGGCGGCTCTCATGTGCAATAATGAGGCACCTTGGCCGGACATGCTACCGTCAGTTCTACTAGGACTCCGAACCGCATACAAGCCAGATCTGAGAGCATCTCCTGCTGAAATGCTTTTCGGGACCACACTGCGTATACCCGGTGACTTCTTTGCCACAGCAGGCACACCAGGTGATCCACAGACATTCGTGGGGAAGTACAGGCAAATCATCCAAGCAATCAAGCCAACACCAACAGCTCATCACACCAAACACAAGCTGTTCCTACTCAAAAACCTTGACACGTGCACTCACGTCTTCAAGAGAGTAGACTCCATCAAGAAGCCTCTGGAACAACCATACACTGGCCCCCATGAAGTCATCCAGCGTGTAAACGACAAAAACTACATCATCAGGATCAATGGGGCAGACAAAACAGTGTCAATCGACATGCTGAAGCCAGCATACATTGAGTTAACAGACGCGCACCAAGCACCTAGTTGCTAGTTCATCTAGTAAAGGAACTCAACCTTTAAAAGTCCAGCGGGACTTTATTCGGAGGAAGTACTGTGGGCACACACACAGACGGGATGTATCACATCTGGCAGCACTGTTTGTCAGCCATTCTATTATCTCATTCTCTGTCAGTTATTCTACTATTTCATTTTCCGTATATTCGTGGAAATTCACAGTAATGTAATTCACAGTTTCAACTGCATTCCTTAATTCTTAAGTTACAGTTTAAGAAACGGTCACTCTTTGTACAGACGCCAACAGGGCTACACGTTTATTCTAATTTATCCAATAAATTTAGCGTGGTGGCTAGTATCTCCACCAT